>JAQPZY010001650.1:5462500-5570000 GCA_029931535.1 Margaritifera margaritifera | reverse complement strand
TCCAATGACATTGAACCATACCTGAAGAAACTGTGATTCGAAAGATTGGACATTTTGGTTTTGTAAAGGTAAAGCTTGCACCGTTGGTACAAAGACACCTAAAATTTATGAGGAAAGACATCTACTCATATCAATACATGGATAGTTTTTGTTATAGATTCGATGACAGAGATATACCTCCCAAAGAAAAGTGTAATCTGAGTGATTCAAATATATAAAATGATAATTACCAGTGTGTACAAGATGTTATGGTTAATTTTAAATTGAGACATACTCGGTGACTTTCAAGACTACTACGTCAAGAAGGAACCGCTAATGCTAATTCAGAAAAGTATATATATGCAACACTACAAACCTGATACAGCACATTATTACAGAGTACCCTGTTTAGCTCAGTAGACCCGTTTAAAAGTAGCTGGTGTAGAACTGGATCTTTTAACAGATCATAGCATATATGTTAATTCAGAATGGAATGAAACGTGGTATTAGCATGATTACACACAGGCACGCTAAATCAAAGCACGAATACTACTCAGAGTAGGATCGAATGTGATGGTGACTTGGAAAGGTCAAGGTCATTCGTTATGGACCTGAATTCTAATAACCTCTACCGTTTAAACACTTTAGATGCCCGTATGAGGAACAAATTAGATGCGTAGAAGCAAAGCTTCGATCCACTGGCAAAAAAATCTGCTCTAAAATACCACATGTTGGTGACACCGAACGGATTTTAGAATTGGATATGGCGATATCAACACATCTGTACTATCATTGCAATGACTTTCCCTTGCTCCTAAAAATTAATTCCAGAATGAAAATCATGTATCTACATTGCGAAAGAAATCGATAATGAATACAAGGGTACAAGACACACTGTGTCTAGGTTGTTATGTACATTAAAAAATAAAGATAAATACATGTATGTCATTTACCACAGAAACATGAAGCTTTACCTACAGTTGGGTCTATAACTGAAGAAGATACCTTAAAGTTATCTTGTTTGAACAGCAAACTTTGCTTAAAGACATACATTGAACTGAATACCTGTTTGAGACAAAAAAACTTCCATTGATTTTGAAAAAGACTTCTTAAGACTCAACAAAGCAGAATTCCGTAAGCAAATGGAAAAAGACGAACAGCATAAATATGTCCAGACAAATATAACATTTTCAAATGTCAAAAGATGTATCATTTGCCAGGAGAATAATTACTAAAAATGACATGGTGCTAGTCAGTCTACGAAAACAAAAAAGATCGAACTTATAGTGGTTTAATACTGTTAGAGATCTCCAAATGGCTTATGTATAACCTTACTAAATTTGAATCAAGCTGAAAAACTAATACGATGATAGAATGAGACTACTCACAACTGGTACATATTCGTTGTGCAGTTATGTTGAGACAACAAACGTTTACAGTGACACGAAGGATGACATCAAGTTCTACGACACTAGTGACTATCCCAAAGGCAATGCGTTACACGTACCATAGATGAATATAAAGATATCCAATGTTTTCAAAGATGACTTTAACAATGTACCACTCAGAGAGTTTGGTGGGTTAAGGGCTAAACTTTAGTAATTCAGGACTAGGAACGATGAAAAGAAATTTTGCAAGGAATAAAAAAATTTGTGATAAAAAAATACCGAAGGCTGTCATTTTGGACACACAGAAAATTGCCAGGAAATAAACTGGATGTACAGAATCACAATGAACAAAATAGTATTGCCATATATGATGTCAAGAGGTTATCGGTTGACAAAGTAAACACATTACCTGTCACTTTAGTACCTTGAATTGAAAAGGAAGCTCGTCTCATCAAAAGTGTTTTCCTTTTATTTTGTTTCAAAATATCTCCTTCTATTTGACGTGATTCTCTTCAAATACCTTTTCCGTTGCCTTTTTGTCCTTGCTGTGAAAGACAACCACAACACGTGTATTCTCCATTAAATCTTGTTATTACAGTGTTGTTCTTCAAAATGATCACCCATACTGATAATTAAAAATACCTAACACTGAAAGCTAGTTAGGTTAAGTGAGTTGCTTTCCTTTTCAGGTCGTTAAGATTCCCACCGTCACCAATCATAAACAAAGTATTTGTTTCTTGATACATATCAACCAGTAACTCTAACCCCTTATCCAATTTAACCTCAGGGTCTATCACTATAACCTTTTATCTTTGAATAACCACTTTCTCTTGTATGTCATGCTCCACAGAAATCATGGACAGATGATAACTATGTAATCGAAAAAGTCTTTGTATTCAGTCTTAATCAGGTATAGTACGACCAATGTTTTCCCACAGTTTATCACTCCACAAATTATTACGTTATAAGGTTGTTTCATATACAGCTCAGCAGCGCTCCACGACGTGGACGTCATTTACTTACAGCTTACATAATTGATTTGACTAATTGTTTTGATGTTGACCTGACCATCAGACACGAAATATACCAGTATACATTTTATGAACATCTATATTTACTTTTCTATTGATTTGAAAATATTTATCTTGTTGTACGTTAGCTAGTCTGTATCCACTGCCAACTAGTCTGTTATCGTGAGAGCTTCTCAATTCAAGCAGGATACAATGAATGTCAGTAAAATAAAACTGTGCACACTGTGTGTGCTTCTCAATTCAAGCAAGATGCAATGAATGTCAGTAAAAAAAAACTGTGCACACTGTGTGTGCTTCTTTTTTGTATCACTTGAAAACATTGGCAATAAACCATAATCGGAATACCTTCTATCGTCATTGATATCTTCTCTATTGCTAAGTTGTAAAATGTTCCAGGATCACTTTCTCCAGCTTTTCCCACATGATCGAAACATCCTTCAAACTCATTCTGGGAGATTCAAGAGAAAGTTTGTTAAAGATGTATTGGCTGCTATGTCTATGGTTTGTTTTCTCTCTCTCTCTCTATCTCTCTCTCTCTCTCGCAATGTAGTCGTAAAACAAAGCGAGTCCAGTACAGTACTTGTTATTCACTAAATGTACAATTGATTAAAAGATACTGCTAACAAATGATTTCCAGTTCGTCGTCATGCTTGCCACCTTCAATCACGTCAGCTGCTTTTGTAAGCGTACTATTAAATCTTAAATCCTGTGGAAGAGCACATGGATTCAAGGACAATGATATATTGGTATCTGAAAGTCAAGTGGTATTCTAAACTTCTTTCCAAAAACCACAAACTGTATCGCTTCTGTACCAGTATTTTGCGCATTAGCAGCTCCTGATCTCAACTTCTTCAACTTATCATTCGTTATACATTGTTCAATCCTGTTTGTTCTGACTGATGCAGGTAGCCAGAAATCCTTTTATGTCATGAAAATGTTGTAGTCATTTAACTTAATAAGATTGTCAATTTCTTGGGATATGGTGCTGTATATCTCTAGCATTCTACCCAAATTGTTAACTACTGCATTGTAGGCATCTTTTCTCTACTATCACATGATTCGTAATAAAGTCACTAGACCTCAACTGATCGACTAACTGACACGACACCCATCATAAGTGCAATAAATATGTATTCGTATCTGATTTGTGCATCAGAAGGTTGGTAGAAATAATTCATTTTATGTTGTCTTTTTTTCAATTTTTGGTTTATCGTATAAATCATATCTACCACCATCAATATAAGTAATTGCATACAAAGAAAGAGCATCATCCAGGTTTTTTTTTTAAAATACTGAATCACTAACCCTTCTGCTTTCAACTTTTCATTCAAGTAGTCGAATATCTTTGTTTTGTTTTTATTGAAGTCATCGATTTGTCGTGTCTAATTTAGTTACAGGGGATACCACGGATACGTTTTGGACCATATGGGTACAATGGAAATTAACATTAGGTCACCATTTTGAAATGGGACCGTATGGGTACAAAAGGAATTTAATGTTAATATGTCCAAAGGTTCAGCATTATTTGACTGCATGGGTACAAGGGAATGGTAAGGTTAAAATTGAACATGAGATTTATCAGACGATATGGGTACAAGGTGGCTTGGTAATGTTTAAACTACACTTACTAACCAAAACACCGTTTTGAGTGACCAACAGTCACACATACTAACTAATGCAGGGTAGGGTGTGAAAGAAGGGGAATAAAATTACAGACATACACATAAACATAATTACATACTATCACATACAAGGATATTATTGCTCACACATACACACAAGGAGTGTGCACACAGACAAACATCCCTGAAAATAAGTGGAAGTGCTTGCACAGCCTATTCTTACATATATATATATATATAAACATACTGTCACACACAAAAGATAGGAGTGCTAACATAATACTATGCACATAGACTTATATATTATCACACACAAGGGTAGGGGCGCTTACACACACTATACCCACAAAAATAATTATATGCTATTACACTGGGGTGGAGTTGAAGCTTCAGTTTTGAAAGTGTGAAACACATACACACAAACATAAAGCACACAGATTTGAAATGATTGAGTAGTATATCTTTTATTTTTACCAAAAATAGTTAACATATTCCACGCCTCTTCACTGTTCTTCTCCGTAGACTAGTCCTCACTGATGACCCATACACCAAGACTCTCTTCAGACACCATTGCCTTTCCACATACACTCGTCGTTTCCAAATAGCTGTGTTTGTAATCTTTGTGACGACCCATGTCCGTAAAAAGTGTATTCTCTCTTGGAACCTTTGGAGACCGCGTCCTTTATTTTAACACTAACAGTTGCATGTACATCGATCGCCCTGATTGCTATCACCGCCATCGAAGACGAACGTTTATGAGCGTGGACCGACGAACATCCCGAAGACACTTATTTGAGTTTTGCTAGCGGCGGTCCTAAAAATGACGGTTACCAGTAGCGAGACGAGACGAGTTTGGCAATGTCATCATTGCTACTTACGTGACATGCCCGTAAAAATTGTGACATTTACAGATATTCATACGTCTTGTTGACTCGTTTCTCTCCTATTTTTTTCCAATTTCATTTTCAGTGAAGTTTTTACCTGTTTTTTTTATGTTCCATTTGCAATTGTCGTGTTTAATTCTTATGCGAATTTTTCAGTACCCGGAGAAATTTGTGTATTTTTGTCTTCAAAAATCCTTATTCTTTTTACAATTATGACATATCCATTTTGGGGTATTTTGAATAACTGAAAAATGGCTAAAGGCGATGAAGATTTTGAAACGGAAGAGTATGAAAGACTTGAAGATTATACCAGAGATGACTATAAATACGCTCAACCATTCAAAAATATTAAGACACATTTAGACGAACCTAACCTATCAATAAGTCTTGTAACTCCTCAAAAAATTCCTCATGTAGGACTTGTCAATAGGTATTAAAAGAGACGCATGCTCTTAATATTCTCTCTCTTCAGATCTTCCATTTTGAAAACAACACAATCACCATTTTAATGCTTGCCTGATTTTAAATATTTCCTCGGTAAAGCTCGGTAAAGTCTTTTGCAAATATTATTTTGTATTTTGAAATTCTAGCTGTTTAACCAGTTTTGATTTTTGGAGTTCAATATATATCATTGTCTAATAACAGATAGATTTATCCATACTTTTGGCATGTTTTCTTCCTTGCTTGCTCCGACCGTGGTCATGTCTACTGATGAGTGATGAATGTTACTGTAACCATGAATTAACTTTGGCAAAACTTCAACCCATTTTCTTCTCTTTGACATTCGAGTCTTTAGTGTTCTGTTAAATCATTCCACTTCAGATGTTTTTTTGCCCAAATCAGTTGAAAAGTATTCAACGTTTTCCTCGTCAAACAGATTATTGACCTTCATGTTTTAAAACTCTTTCGTCTAGTCAAACTGTATATTTGCGGGCTTTCTTTCTTTGTAGATGTCTCTGAAAGCGGTGAGTATGTCATCTCCCTTTTTTGCTTTTACTCCCTGATCCGGTGCGTGTTTTTAAAGGACATATTACTGACATGTTTTTGTAACCATCGTTGTATGTTTCATACACTTGCATGTCCACAATGTTTGCTTGCCTCTGGTCATCCACGTGTGTAACATAGATCCTTCTGTAGTAAAATCTTTTTCTCGGTTGATTTTATAATGTGTAGATAGGTTGTACAGTTAACCGTTCTTTAATTCAGCTTATTTTATTTTATTTTTGTTATGTTTAATTTCTTCACGCAATTAATATGTTTGTGTAAGCAACTGTACTTTCTGTTGAATCGTTGTAGATTGACCTTGTAAAGTTCGTGAGCTCTTAGAGTTGAACAATAAATTTAGCTGGTTACATAGCTGTGTATTTGTCTCTTCAAATACGTAATTTAAGCCGTCATCATACTGCACTGTTTTTACCATCTTGATATCAGAGTTGATGCTGCTTATCTCAGTGCTGTTGTCATTGAATACAGTCTGTAAATATGCATCTCTTATGAAATATTGCAGTACTTTTTATGTTTTAAATCGATACATTTACATTTGTATTCTCTTCAATGCTGTTTGTATCACAACCAGCTTTGACCAAACTTATATCTCATACAAAGCTGTAAACATTTCAAATTATTTTGTGTCGTGATTTTGCAGTACTACAATTGTAGCATTTGTTTCAGTAGTAAGGGTTCGATTGCACAGAGTATTTTCAAGAGTCGATGGTATATTGTTTAATTAGTGTTTTGGGGAGCTGAGGGTATATATTTTTTATATGAGTGGTCTAGTGAGCTATTAATGCCAGCTACTAACACTGTCATTAATGTAGTACTATTGTAGTCGTAAGGTTTCAAGAACAATATTAGTAGGTGTTCTCTCATTCGCATATACATAAAAGGGAGGAAAGCGGATGTATATAGTAGAGGGGGTGACAGTAAGAGTATGTCGAAATGCGTAAATCATTCATTTTTTCATTCACAGTTTTACCAAAGTTTCCAGTTTTGTCATCTTAAATTTTAATTCACTATTGACCAGTTTTGGCGTGTTGCGATATGTCACTTTATTGAAAAATTAAAGATCCGTCGCCCTCCACCACCACACTCTGTTCTTGCATTGGCCCATCTACCCTAAGCCTTTCCTTCTGTCGTTACATAACTATTTCAAACCGTAATACCATGTATTGTATTCTGAATATTTACTGCTAACGCCATAATGCTGAGAAAAACATTTTAATTGTGTAAGTATAGAAATCATGGCAAATCTCCTGCGAAACTAGAAATTTCATGGTGAGAGGTACCACGTGAAATAAAGTTTGTACATGTAATGTCAATATTAAAGATTATTAACGGCTTTTCATTCGAGATTTGGATATCCTATGTGATAATAAAGAAAATTGTTTCACTATAAAGAAATCTAGAATCAGCAAAAATGATGACATTGTTAAATTTAAGTTCAAGCGATATGAACTTCTGCGATGGACTTACATTCACTCCTCTAAAACTCAATGAAACTTATTAAATGAAACAGGATTTTAGTTTTATATTCTGCAATTATCCGCGATTATATTTAACTGATTAAGTATTCTTACATCGTTCTTGATTCTATATTTGTCATTCTTTACAGTGACTAGTAATCTGTCTATCATTTTATCTATTATCCTGTCTATCGTTCTATTTATCTATTAACCTGTCTATCGTTCCATCTATATATTAACATGTCTATCATTCTATCTATCTATTTTAACCTGTCTATCGTTCTAATTATCTATTAACCTGTCTATCGTTCCATCTATATTTTAACCTGTCTATCATTCCATCTATCTATTATCCTGTCTATCGTTCTATTTATCTATTAACCTGTCTATCGTTCCATCTATCTATTAACCTGTCTATTATTCTGTCAATCTATTCTTGTTATTAATGATGGAAAAGGTATTTAAAAAAAACATCAATATCATTATCTATTCCGAAAGTAATACAAATCTTCTACTCGAAACAAAGTGAAGAATGATTTTCGTTGATATTTTATTAGCGATACAATGACTAGATGGTTCCAAATACAGCTTTATTAAAGTGCACAAGCATTTCTCAATATTGCTACTGAATCTTAGTTAGTTACTTTTAACTGTTTTTGTTCTGCTTTTATTGTTTGTATTGCCTTTCTTCCCAATCTAATAATGTAAACGACAATTACAGACTCACTGTGCATATTGTAGTTGACGCATTTTCGGTTTATGGTACAAAGGAATAGTCACAAATTTTGTCAATACATTTATTAACTACAATTCTAAATTACTAACGATAACATTTCTATCGCATACATGAACATATAACTGTAATAATGTGTATAAAACAACGATTAATATGAACATATAAAATATTATACATCTTGGACACTGAATAAGTTCTACACAAGGTTGTTTACAATAGACATACAAAATGATTCCTACAATAACATGCCAGAATCAAAGAAAAGTTTTGTTCTAAATTCTCGTCTATAAACATCAATGCTTTTCTATAATTAATTTAGAATGTACATTAATTTATGGTCCGATCAAATACCGAATAAACTGAAAACCTACTAAAAGACCGTAGAAGTTTAAGATCTACTGAAACAAGTGCATGAATATTTTGATCCCAAATATATAGCTAAAGTTATTAAGCTTATCAGAAATTTAGGAGTATCTAATTAATTAGAAATTCAATTTCTTACTTTTATGTAAAACAAAATAAAAGGATTCAGCAAAATTAAACGACTAATATATACTTAAAAACTTACCTCAAACCTTCTCAAAGAAGGTAAAATTAAGACTTGACAAAATGCTGAATGATTATGTCTTGACAAACACAAAGGGAAACGGTATAGTGAATTTATATTCTGGCATGGAATAGTGTCTATTTCATTATATAATTCATTTGTCTATAAACCTATGACAATGAAATAGTATATACACAGTATCGCTATTTTTCCAGTATGAGCTTGAACATAAATGTACCTATATACAGAATGACGTGTATACGATAAAGAAAGATAAGGAAGTTTTAGTATGACAACGGTTTCCTAAAAGGGTACACATATATGTATTAGTCAAGCTTCTGCTGGTGTAAAATGTGGGGGAAATGACATGATATATTGAATACCATTCTATGTTCAGATTTAACCTTTCTTCCCAATTTGACTCTCTGCAGCATGCAAAATGGACGTGCTCATTGTACAATATAGTATGGACACATGATTGCTTACAGACATGACCAAGGTGAAATATATGCATATTGGATTAGGTATGAGGGCAAAAGACACAATTTTTACTATGAAGACTATAAACACTAATTTGTTCTTCAAATATACAAACCAGTTTTAAGAGTTCACACTCTGATACCAGAACGAAGTTTATTGGCTGGCATTTGTTTTTTGTTTTCTTGGGGGTGAGGATGGGGTGGGTAGGTTGTTTCTTTTTGTTACGTGCAATATTTCTAAATAGTGTCAAATCATCACATATGATCCTACTACGATGGATATTTTGTACTACTTCTCTTACTGATTCACAGAGCAACTAGACCCTTTAACCTATGGTTATTGAATAATATCTTATCCTTACCTACAATGTCCTTAGCTACACATACAATATTTTAATTGTCAAAGGGGAGTTAGTGACAAGAAGCCCATTTGCCCGATGGAAGTGGAAGATAAATGGGTTCAGAGGTGCGACTTTCACATGTATATAGGTTTTGGGACATAAAAAATGACTGCTCTGTCAGGGTACGAGGATTATCTGTATTATTATTATATCTCTAAGAACGTACAAACTATACACACACCACTAAGTCAATGTTTTATCCAGGCTTGTTTTTGTTTTTTTAAGTTTGAAGAAGTAAAGATGTCGGTACAATGCCTATAGGATTCATACATTTACATAACAGATATCCATCTAAAATACAACAGACAATTTAATGCTTTTTATACTACTACGTGATGAACTACTACTATTGTATACATAGTATGAAACATGGGATATTCTTATAAAGGCACTTGCATATGTACACAATGACCTTATGCAAGTTTTGCATAACAAACCAGCTACCATGGCACTTGGGGTTCTAAATTGTGTACTGATATTTTTGTTTAATATTCTTTATCTATGAAAGCAATCAGGGATAATTGCTAGTTTTAAACTGGATTTTTATAGAAAGTAATGCTTATTTTTAGATCTTTATATGTTGTTGCATTAACACTCAGACTGGCTTTAAATTAAACATAAAATTGTTCTCAAAAATGGAAATCATCACTTAAATGTTACACTTGGAACATTTCAAAAGATATTATAATGTAATTTATTTTTTAAATCCATAATTTACTTGTGATTACTTGTGAAACACATTGAAATATATCTGTTCTCTTTAACAATATTTTGGAGTTCTTTAAATGGCCTCATGAATTTGAATTTATTGATGTTACGTATGATTTTTCAATGTCTTTTATATGTAAACATCATTTCTGTATTGGAATGAAGAAATAAATTCAACATTTCTAAATTCAAAAACTGAAATATGTTTTCAAAGGTACGCATTTTTTTACAGCTTCAAGAGATGTCCCTAAAACGTCCCCTTGATTGACTACAGAAGAAACTACAAATGCATTAACCTGTACTTTGTACACACTAAATTATGATACATACCAAATTTACATCTGCCTATTTAATCCACGTACAAAATAACGTTTAGCGACTGCATGCATCACTTATTTCAAATTACATAACTATATAACTCGTAAATTATTCCTTATTAAAGTATGTCATTGGCAGTACTATACCAATATTTTAACTGGTAATATCAAAGTATGGCACTGACAATACTATACCAGTATTTTAACTAGTAATATCACAATATGGCAGTGGCAGTACTATACCAATATGTTTACTGGTAATATAAAATAATGGCATTGGCAGTACTATACGAATATTTTAACCGGTACTATCAAAGTATGGGATTGGCAGTACTATACCAATATTTTAACTGATACAATCAAAATAAAATCAATTGTATGCTCGTATAATTGATTATTATCCGTGCCAGCAAAAACCAGATTCATCGCGGCATAGCATTTCCTATAAAAACACACCTATTTATTTTATTGACATTAAGGAGTTTTATGAATTTGCTAAAAATATACATTTGATTTATGGGCATGTAGGCCACCTGGAGAAAAGAAGCAATACTCTGGGATCCTGAGCCATCGTTTGTAAAATTTGCGTATTGGCATTTCTTAACAACTCTTGGTTATCAGCTAATCCTGTCTATCAACATTCTCTAGAGTTTTGAAAATGTTCAACCCACTAAAATAGGAATCATTAAAAAACAATCGATAATTTCGTGATACCGCCTAAAGAGGTCACAGATTTTGTAAGACATTACGATAAAAAGTCAATCTCGAATCGTGTGGAGCAGAAAAATGGAAGGCGAATGACTTCAGGTGGGAGCGTGGTTGATGGATATAATAGCGAACATTCTTTGACTACCTTTGTAAGTTGATTTAGACCTATAAAAGACCACACACACACACACACACACACACACACACATATATATATATATATATATATATATATATATATATATATATATATATATATATATAGAGATAGATATATAGATAGATATATTACATACACATAAATATGTACGACATACAAACGTTTTACATAAATGCTGTTGTGATACTTTATAAAACAGTTAGAAATAAAGTACTTGAACTAGTTTCAAGAAAACACTTAATCAGGTTCTATGAAGCAATGCATGTATGGGATTTCAAATTTTCTCGAGATTACTTCATTGTAGATTATACGGGGTTTAAAGCTTTTGTACATGATCAAAATGGAACTCACAGTACAGCTGCTATGAGAGCAATTATTAAGGGATCGTTAAATACGTAATCATTAAAAAAATCATTTAAATCATGTCAATTTAGTGATGCGATGGAGAAATATTTGAAACACTTTTTGTACACATTATAGAACGATATAAGTGACAAGGAAAATGCACTAGGATAAATTCGTGGAGAATACAATTTGTACTTTCCTCTCTTTATTTGATGTCACTGTTTTCTTGCTCTGTTAACACATGTGAAGAGAATTAGGGATGTTTGTCACTACATAGTTTGGATTTTAACAGGATACATACAACCGAAGAAAACTGCACTCTTGTACCCAGAGGATTTCTGAAGAAAATCTATTGTTTGATAATTAATTTCACTTATACTCTGTGATATTGTAAAATTGTGTCAAAATAATACGGTACGTCGTGAAATTAAAATATATTGAATACCTTAGTATCACCATATGAATGCTTGATAGATTTGATTTAATCCTTTATGCAACCTTCTTTTGCAATTCAAATCGCTTTCTTTGACACAATCACAGCTTGAACTTTCTCAGTCTTATTCTCCAGGCTCGCATGACTCTGTGAGACGTACACTAAGATCTTGTTAGATCGATTCGAGTTTTGCTGTAGTCTGGTTGAACAAGAATAATAAATTCCTATAGAAGCTTGATACCCTGGTTGGATATTCGGCCGAACTTGGGCACATGTGCAGGTTCCATTTAAGGAGCAGAGAAATGTATATTATGCTCCTTCGGCAAAACATACAGCTTCCTTTGTTCATTAGAAATATGGAAAAATATGAAAGTAGGTTCGTTATTGCTAGCCATGATTTCCCGTCCTAGTGAAATGTTGAAAAGTTTCAGATGAAGTTCTTCTCTGTCAGAAAATCATATTACTGGAAGAATATATATTAACTCTATCAACAGCTGTATCCCAAAATTGTGGTAATAATTTCAAACATGGTCAGCATTTGGATGTTCACCGGCCAACCTCACGTCATTGCACGTGACTGTGACTTCATTTACTCTCGTATCCCTCGCTGGTTTTAGCAGATATCGAATTCTCTGGGAAAAAACAAAACATTGCTACGGAGTTAAAATAATGAAGTAAATTCTCTCAAGGCACAAAAACGAACAGTAGTAGTAGTAGTAACAGCAGCATCAGCAGTACCAGTATTAGTAGTTGTTGTTGTTGTTATTTTGGTGGTGTTGTTGATAGAAGTAGAGCATTGAGCAGCAGTAAAAATACTAATAACAGTAGTAGTGAGTAATAGTAGTAGTGAGTAATAGTAATGATGGTAATTGTGATGGTAGTTTCAATCAACAATATGAACCGTTGGAGACAGAAAATAAGCTTTTGAGTAATTGACATACATCCATCAATCCATATCTCAATCCAAGGTCAGATCCGGAAAGGTGGGGGGAGGCAGGTGCACCCCCTCCCTTTTAAATGAACGCGAAACAAGCGTAACGTTTCCTATAGTAAGTTTTCTTTACAGTTAGATGGTTACAATTATGTCCTGGAAACGCTTAAAATGAAAGAGCATCTGGGGATTCTGCCCCCTGGACCCCCAACTGGGGTCCCGTCCAACAGACCCCTCGCCTACTTGTTTTAGCCCCCCCCCCCCCTCCAACGATATTTCTGGATCCACCGCTGCGATCTATCGACGCGTGCATACATACATAGACACATACATGTGTGTGCGTGCTTTAACTATTTCAAATAGAACTTCCCCTAAATCACATATCTAATATGTAAACTTCAAAAGATACGCTTACTTCTAATAGTGTCCCCTCGGCACGGTATATTTGCACCACGGCAAACAACGGTATGCAGAGTATGCTGGAACAAGCAATTGTCCAGCCGATTAAGTTGGCCGACAGTGGGTACTTGTAGTCATCGTAGTCCAGTGGGTGATACAAGACCAACCCAAATATCATAATGAACTGAAATAGATAAAATTGTATAATGAGGTGCTAGGAACGTATTGACGTAAATGTCTCAATGATATAAGCACGCAGGTTTTTGAAGATTCAACACTCTTCAACTGAAAACGATTTGCATTCAAAAAGTCAATAGGGATAGGCTGCATTTAAAGTTACGCCAGTCAGTATTAACTACACGATGCAATTGTAGAAGTTCAAAGCTCGTTTTAATTAGGTTTGCAATAGTCCGAAAATGTTTTTAATTATTGAATTAAAAGAAAGTCTGCTAGCTGGATTTTGTATTAAACTAGACAATGTGTCTCTTTGGTGTGACTTTTCATTTGACCCATCTTTAGAGGGTATGGGCGAGACTATATTCCGATACAGACTGATAAATATTTTAAAAAAACAACAACACTAACACGTATTTTTTATTATTTTAATTTTAATTTTATAAATTATGACAATATTGAAAACTTTGTACAATAATTGTGCAAGAGGACATAGTTCAACATTAATTCTGTTATAGAACATATTTTAAAGAAAAATATATATATATTGGATTTACCATTTGGATACTGGCAGACATATCTAAAAAATATAAGTCTAAGATTATTTATAATCTTCATTAATTTATAAATTCATTATATTTAATAAATACTACATTATACATATTTGAAGGGAAATAAAACTGTTTATATCTATTTCTTCATATATGTGATACAGACTTATATATATTTTACCAGTTCCAAGCTGCTAGCAGGCTGAGGAGAACACTGTTCTTTGGGCTGAGATAAGCCACAAACATCGAGCCAATACAAAAGCTAGTACGTCTCATTGAGTAATCAATGTTTTTTAGATAAGTTCTAGGCGAATATAGCACGAAATACACGTACCAAGATGAAAACCGGTGCGATGAACTTCCAACACACACGCCAGTATATCCCAGGCTTGAAGCCCAGCATCATATGTATATCACTCGAGAAGCGTTCCACTCCTGGAAATGTTGCAAGAAAATGATTTCTAAATAATGTTCGCCAATCTTAATTTTTTAACCTCATTACTAAATTCTACAGACAAAAAGAGAAGATAAAAATTCCCAACACAAATCATAGGAATTTTTTTTTATATTATTGTGTAAACTGCAGCAACTTTGAATGAAAACTGGAAATCAATGAATTGAATATTTAATGTTTAACACTCTTAGTTCTTTAGCTTTAATATGTTATGAATGAAAGCAATGATTTTATTTTTTAAAGCTAAGTACCATGTAATTCGCAGCCTAGGTCATTCAAACTTGTTTTTACGGGTACATTTTGCCTAGATTAGAATAGGAGGTCCGTGCTTATCTGTATTTTCAAGAGTACATTTTGCTTACGTTACAATAGGAAGTCCATGCTTATCTGTATTTTCAAGGGTACATTTTGCTTATGTTAGAATAGGAGGTCCGTGCTTCTCTGTATTCCGTTAGAATAGGTAGTCCGTAATTATCTGTAACTGAATTCAATTTAAAGTATGCATTGATTCAGTGCATATGTAGCCTATTCCAAACGTCAGAATTTGTAAGAAATTTTAATTCTTCACTTGGTTGGAGAAATCTAATTTAAAAAGATAACGAAGATGCCGTCTTCTATGGAGCGCCAATAACATATTTTCTACACTTGTTTGTCGTGCCGTCTGCTATGGAGCGACAATTACATGTTTCCTACACTTGTTTGTCCGTGCTCTGCCAGTTCGCTGCGCACTCGCAGATAAAGTGCTAACGTTGTGAGAGTTGTATTAGTCGAATAAACTCTTCGTCAAATAGATGCACGTTTACACATACCATATACCCAGGAAATAGTTACTGTTTCACAAAACACAGCAAATAATATGGAATAACCGGCAGCATATGCATCCATTAGTCTCACGACGTAGGCACCTCCCTGAAAATTCAATAGGGAGAACACAAAATATTTAATGGAATTTGTTTAAAAAATGTTGTTTAGATTAAAAGATATTGTTCTCATTGGCTTATTGAAGTTATATTGCTACCTGATAATAATTGTTGTTGTGCCGTTGTCCATATAGCCACGTGCTGAGGATTTTAACAGTAACTATTCGTACACTGATCAGGCTCTGCGGCAAATATACTGATTCAGATTAATTGAATTGCATATCCCTGATAATTAAAGAATATTTGACATTTACAAAAACTAGAAATTATAAATATAAAAATAAAAATAACACAAAATAGATAGTTTAGAAACATTCCATAATTTGTTATTGTTTTGCTTCTTATTTGCGAATAAATCATCTCTGCCAAAGACTAAGATGTTTATATAATAGATAAGTTGTTTAAATTAGACTAATATTGTCAAATACATAAAATAAGTTAAAAATCAAGATCTTCAGCGAGATAAACGTCTTACGTGGTTTCTTGCTGACTCGATATGGGCGTTAATGATATCACTCAATAGACTTGATCGTGTAAATCTAAGTGGCCGCAGGAAATCACATTGCGGGTAAGTAAAATCCGGGGTAACCAAATAATTGTGTAAGATATGCAATTCTAACCTGCGTACAGAAAGCTAGTCCAACCACAAAGTAAAGGCTAAAAAGTAGAGCGACGAATATTTCCCGATGACGTCGAATTACAGGAAACTCGTCTGACATAGCTGTTATTATGGCCTCAGATCCTCCAAACTGAAGAAATAAAAAAAATAATCTTTAAGATATTATTTTGAGTTGAAGCAAAAATTGTGCTTATTGATGTTGTATAACAAGGGCATTAAATGCAATAAGTATGCAGTTACAGTACAGCCCCTTTATTAATGAACTGTATTCTTAAAACTGATAGATATCTATCAGTTCGATGTGATCTCTTCACATGCTTGTTGAGTTACATTGATTACTATTGTATAAACGAATAGTATTGCACAAAAAAGCTGCATGATGTACGAAGTGGGCAGTGGCCTTGTCGCAGAATATCTGCCATATCTTACCAAATTAATATTTTATGATAGTTATATGCGTTACCTTTCCATGCAACATCTCTTCATTCCACGATATATCTCTAGCCGTGATTGGTAGCAAGTTATGGGATGCCATTTCCATTGAATATGGGAGCTGAAGATCTTTCGGCAAATTCAGATCTGTATATAACGATTACCTTCTGGCCCTTCATATTCTCAAGAACGTTTTAATGATATCCAGTCTGACCTTTCTGGTTTTATCGTGTTACTTTTCCTCACATATTTTGTTTCTCCAGTTGTTGTGTAAATTATCCACGCTAATTTTAACTGTCATTTTAATTAGATTTGTAACTAGGATTACGAATGTTATGCATGGGGTCTTTATTTTCAACTTTTGCTTTATAATTTACATAATATGAAAAAATATATTAAAAAAGCAAACTTCTCTCTCAAAGTATCGTGCACATTCTAGTAGATGATTCCTGTACTAATTTTAAAATATAGTTTACCTAAACAAACCAAAAATAAAAGCTCGTTAGATGAGCATTTGTTCGTGATAAAAGTCTTGGCATGACTGGTCGCGTTAGTATGACGTGTGTTGTATATTTATAATGATAAGTGAAATGTTCATTATGGTTAGAAAAAAGGGACAGTTAAAAATAACTTTTGGGGTTTCGCTTCAGATACCTTTGAAACACTGTTCATACCCTCTAACCACTGAACTTTTCATAACACCATATTTGGTGTGATAAGTTCGGTTGCATGATCATAAAAGTAATGATTGTCTTAAACCACATTTTACATTTTGGTTGCAAAATATGTATCTTTTATGGATAGAATACAAGCTAATACATCCGCAATTTATCGCTAAAATAATAATGTTTATGATAAAATTCGTTAAAAAGATTGCAAAATGCTCCAATGTTCTCAATGGTAATTAGTGCTTTAGAATTTGAAAAATCACCCTAGAAATTTTTAAATTACATAAAATTACTTTTATGGGATGCTGTATTTAGGTTTCTATTCGAAGTACAATCTCCATTATTGAACTATTTCGAAGCATCTCAAAAGACTTCGATCTCTCGACATGTAACTTTTAAGTTCAAAAGACAACCTCTTTGTGGACAAATGCCCATGAAGTTAAACTTTGTCCTTTCTACAGTGGCTTAACAGTCAATGGAGGAATTTTAATAAGCTAAAGATAAAAAAGTCAAACCATATAATTTTTGAAAATCTGCAGTATTTGATCTTTGTCCCTATAAACAATGTTATGACTGCCTCTTTACGACATATATTGTACTAGCTGGAATGAATTACCCCAATTCATTATTTAAGTTTGGTTGTATCGATGTTCAATTTTAAATCTTTCCTTAAAAGACTAAGACAAGTATACGGTCCCAATCGGCATGGCTCCGGAATACGCCCTGGGCTCTTTAGACAGATTCCCTTTTGATGGTCCCTTACCGAACTGTCCAATCCAAGTGTCAGCAACATCAAAAAGAAGATTATAGCCCAAAATGTTGCTCCCGGTAATGTGGCAATGGCAGCCGGGTACACTATGAAAACCAGTCCAGGACCTAATGCAATAGAACAATAAACATGAGAAGGCATGTCATACTTGCAGATTTTCTGCAAAGTTTGTAATTCTCAAAACATTTCCGAATATTCAGTAAAGCCGATGTTTGTTTTTTTTATTATACAAAAAGGGGAAAAAATAATCAACATTTTGCTTTCATGTTTATTTAAGGTACAGAAACATATCTCATTATATCACCATGACATCATTTCTGTTTATTCTATTCCTTACCAATAACGTTTTTTCTAAATAAATGCAACAAAAGATAAACTGATAGATACACATGATTCTGTCAAAACTAAACATTGTGAAGAAACAAAACCAAAACTTTCTGTGTGTTTTCGTTGAAATAGTGAAAGCACAGGAACCAAGTGGGCAGGTTTCATCGTTTAAAACACAGGAAAAACTATAGGTACCTAAAGTATACATCAAAACTCCTTATTGCATAAGCTAAGAAAAACTACGTTTCTAAAATAAGTTTTAAATCTAAAGATCTGAAACCAAATTGGAATCATTTTCGTAGCCTCAACACTGTGAATAACATCAACACCCTCAATGAATTGCACCGCAATGATGTAATACTTACTAATCTTCGTGATATTGTTCAGCATCTTAATGGTTTCTTTATTTCTATTCCCTAGCATATTCTCACTGAAACTTCTTCCAGAAATGACTATGCTAAATTGAGATCTTTTGTAAATGTAAGGGTACCCCAGTAAGACCTAGTTCTGTCTACCAATAATATCCAAGGAGTACTTCCTAATACCTACTTCTCTCTACCAATACTATCCAAAGATGAAGTGTTAACATTATCTTCTCGATCTGGATACAAATAAATCTACTGGTACTGACCAATTAAACCCTAAAATCTTTTTAAAAAATATATGCCTTTATAATTGCCGAATCAATCACTGAGTTACTGAACCATAGTATCTCAACTGAAATCTTCCCGCAAGCATTCAATTTAACTAAAGTTAACCAATACGTAAAGGTGGCAACACAATTGACCTCTCTAATTACAGACCTATATCAATCCTCCATGCTCTTTCTTTCCAAACTATTTGAAGAAATAAAAATACATGTTGCCTCTAAATTTTTTGTAACCTTCATAAAAATAACTGTATACACGCAACACAGTCAGGCTTCTGAGCCCATCACTCTTGTCAAACTGCTTGCTTAAACGAATAGATGAATGGATAAACTCTGATGAATGGATAAACTCTGTGCATTGTGGCAATATTATTGGTGCAGTTTATTTTGATTTTAGAAAGGCTTTATATTGTGAACCACACTATTTTACTGGAAGGGCTATCTTTGAACAAAATGCTCCCCTCTTTTCCTTCTTGGTTTAAATCATATCTCAATAATCGTAAACAGGTTGTTTCAGTTCATAATTGTCGTTCCAACATCAAGAGAATTACTCGCGGAGTTCAACTGGGGTCTAAATTAGGTCCCATTATATATATATATATATATATATATATATATATATATATATATATATATATATATATATATATATATATGTGTGTGTGTGTGTGTGTGTGTGTGTGTTGGTGTGATCTCCCATACCATGCCGATCAACATCACACTGACTTATTCGCTGACGACATTACTGACCATACCTCTGAAAAATCTACAGACGATATTGAAATCAAATTGCAAAATGACCTGGTCTCTTTTCCCGAATGGTGTAAATATAATAACATTACAATCAATCAAAGAAAAACATTTACCTGAAATAGATATCTGACAACGATTGACTGGCAGACTAGACCTTAAATTATCTATCGAAGGTATTCAACAGATAAACGCTCCTTCTAATAACACCTAGTTGGGGTATTTATAGATGAAAATCTACATTGGAACATTCAAATTTATCATCTTTGTTTATTACTGTCCACTAAAATTACTCCGCTAAAACGTATATCCTCAACCTTTGCAACTAATATTCAAAAACTTTCTTGAATGCCTACATTCAACTTCTTATTGACTACAGGTGCTTCATTTAGGGTAAGATTTCAAAATCTTACACTGAACGAATAAACAAATTCCAAAACGAGCATCCAGGTTGATATTAAACGCTGACTTTCACAACCACCTTTTGTCAAATGTTCAGGAAATTGGATTGGCTTTCAGTTCATGATATAATCAAATACCATACTTGTATCTTAATATATAAAGCCGTAAATAACTTTACGCCTAAATACATATCTAACCGACTTACACCTAATTTTAACAGTCACTGACACTCTTTACGTTCCTTCACTGAAGACCTTCTCCAGGGATGCATCCAAGAATATCGTTTTAAGCGGAGTATATACAAGTAGGCAAGGAGACTGTGGGATTGAACCCCTTGTGGTGGCGGGGTGGTGGTGGTGGTGGTGGTGATGAAACCATTGAAAGCTCCTGCATTGTAAGCGTTTCAAGGGCGTAATTTTAACTATCTAACTGTAAAGAAAACCGACTGTAGGAAACGTTCCGGTTGTTTCGTGCACAATATGTTGGGGGGGGGGGGGGCGTTTCTGCTTCGCCTCCCTCCCCCCCCCCATTTTTTCAGATAGGCCCATTTCCTCACAATATCTTAAATTTGGTTCAGCTCTAGCTAAAAATTTCTTTCCTTTTTCGGGGACCATTCTGTCGAATATAATCCCTTCTTCTGTCGGACAGTCAACTTCTTTGCGTTATTCTAAGCATTCCATTCAATTCAATAGTTACTGACGGAAGCTAATGTATGCTGTAATTCACAACATCACACAGGGTGCATGCAAAACATTTAAATTTCAAAAATTTGTATGCTATATTTCCGCTAATATGACTGTATTCTTTATAATTGCATGGATGTTTTATTTTTGTTTCTGGTTATATTTTACGTCGTGTGGTTGAGCATCTCGTGCCTGGCTCTTTGTGTCTGTGTCTGTGTGTGTCTGTGTCTGTGTGTGTGTGTGTGTGTGTGTGTGTGTGTGTGTGTTTGCAACTGTAGTGGAGTGTGATAGGTCTACATAGTTTTATGGTATCCTAATGCATTTTGCAAGCATGTTGTTGTATTTTTAATTATGTGTGCTCTACATATCCATCAGTATGTTTTGTATAGACAAATACGTTGAGGCCAAAAAGGTATACTGACCTACTGCCCAATGTGTAGCTTCTATAAACATAGCATAAATAAAAACAAATAAAAAACATAAATAGATAGATAATATAAGGAGGAGGATAGGTGAATCAATGGATGCATCGACGGATATTTCTATCAATATTTCTCTACCTTCGGTAGCAACCTCCTGGATGGGAAGTTTCAATTTCTCTGACATGTAGCCTAGGATCATGAAAATGACGAATCCGGACATGAAGCTAGTGCCGCAATTGACAGCGCTGGTGATCAGAGCGTCCCTGACAAGCAGATATATAAACGAATGATTTTCCTCCGTTTAATTTGATTTATCTTAAAAGTTAGTGTTTTTTTTTATTTAACCTTAAATAATATTTTCATCAGATCATTATCATTACATGTTCATAATGTATGATATTTTAGGACACTGTTAGTAATAAGATTCCTGGACTAAAAATATATCTTTGTAGTACATCGTTTATATATAAAATTTTTTTATAGAGTAGCAGATTTCATTCTTCTATCTGGTATAATCGATAGCAAATAATTGATTTAGTATAATAACGATTCCCTTATGTGTATTTACTAAAAGTAGTCTGCAGATGGTGACAAGTACTCTTTTGCGCATCATCTATGGGCAGGTATAAAAAATATTTAATTTCAGTTAAGGTTTTTCTTCATTCTCTATCTGATGCAAGCTATTCAGTTTGTTATCAAACAGAAGAAATACAAATATTACAGCACAAAAAAAGCAAGTGAACATTCCAAAATAAATCTATGAAAAGATATTAAGAACGAACACCTAAATATCAAATCATGAACTGATTTAAAATGCTCCCCAAGGAAACATACAAAAATTAATGAAATGTTTCACCTTTGGTACGTAAAAGATCTTCACAATGAGACATCATCATATTTTTAATAATACTTACTTGTAGACGTTGTTGTGAATCGGGTTATAGCTGGCAAAAGCTAGCAAGACTCCAAAGCCTGGTCCCAGAGAGAAGAATACCTGGGTAGCAGCATCCACCCATACCTGTTGTAAAAAGGACATCTCTGACACTTGGAACGACATACAAAACAGTCATATCCACCCATACCTGTTGTAAAAAGGACATCTCTGACACTTGGAACGACATACAAAACAGTCATATCCTTTTATTGGAGACAGTGAAGCCGGTTGGAAGCCAATGCTGAGAAAGGATCAAAATGTCGATTGTTCGTAGCCCACCCTGTCGTGCCCCACTGAAAGGCACGTTAGCTTACTTGCTTTAGTCGACCGACCTATAACTTAACACCAAAATCCACTAGGGATGAACCTGCAATGAACTGACGTCGAATTTAGGAAGCGCTATATCATTTCAGTCACTCACACCATGGAAACATGCATGACCTTTGGACTAAAGAGCAACTAGTTCTCTCAGCTCGCAACGATTAAACCGTTAATACCTTTTCTTACTTCAAAATGTCACATAAATGTTGGCGACATTCATCTCACAAGTCAGGACACAAAAAGAGTACCGTGAACTCTACATTATACATACCCCCCCCCTGCTTAAAAGTCCTATATGTATATAACAAGCCTTTTTGTGCAGAAACCATTTTGCTTGTTTAGTTGAAAAAGACGTTGACCTTTGACCATTTGACTCCCAAATTGATAAGCTTCTTCCTTACCCTAAATGCAAGCCATCGATACATTTTTTTCAGACATGTAATATAAAACTTTTTTGTGCGGAAACCATTTTTATTCTTTCAGTCACAGTGTAATTGACCTTTGACCTTTTGAGCCCAAAGTCAAGAGGATTTATTTTTCCTATCCCAAGTGCAAGCCATCCACAAAGTTTCATAACCATAGATTATGCAGAACTTCAGTTATTGTGCAGAAACCATTATTCTTCTTCGAGTCAGAGTGACCCTGACCGTTGATCGTGGCCGCAAATCGATAGAGTTCTTTCATGCCCCAAGTGCAAGACATCCAAAAAGTTTGGTAACTGTAGATGGCGGACAACAGGAGTTATTGTGCGGAAAAGAAATTGGTAACAGACAGACAGACAGACGGGGGGACATAAGCATAATATAATACGTTCCGCATTATGGCTGGCGTATAAAACTTGAAATTTCAAATTGCAATATGAATCACAATTTTATCAATAAAGTTGCATAATTATCCATCTTTCGACCCTGGACACAAAACTCAATTTACTTTAGCAACATAAGTAACCAAAAGTC
Organism: Margaritifera margaritifera; assembly: GCA_029931535.1. Lineage (NCBI taxonomy): Eukaryota > Metazoa > Mollusca > Bivalvia > Unionida > Margaritiferidae > Margaritifera > Margaritifera margaritifera. Next base: position 5,546,439 of record JAQPZY010001650.1, on the reverse strand, counting down.
ACTGATATCTATAATAAATGGTTTATTTCCCTTCCCCAACCATATTACGTTTCATGGAGTTATTTCCTCCTTCACCAAGCATATTATATTCCATGGAGTTATTTCCCATGTCATCAAGCAGACAAAAGAAGGAAGAAGTCAACTGATTTACATATTTTATAATTCAAATCCTTTTTATACTTCTGCTGATGTGTCTTTTGGTTATTTATCTTCCATGTTAGTTTCAACAGCTAAAAATTCATTGGAAGAAATAGATGTAAACTCGTAAAGGAGAAATGATCATCATTACATATAGAACAATACGAACGAAGGCTAGCCAAGGAAGGAAAACAAATTACCTCAGTAATGTGTCATGAATATAAACTAGAGATATTAATTACTATTTTTATTTAAGCATATTGTGTAAGCTGACTTTGCAGGAACAATTAGGGAAAAACGCGGTATAGGAATAAGTTACAAAGGCATTTACAGCTGCTGCTTACTTACTTACTTATTTACTTACTTTCTTACTTACTTAATTTCATCCAACCTGCAGACTATGGGATGTAGAATGGGCTCCATGCGCCCTCCTGCATGTCGTAAGAGACGACTAATGAAGGCAACCTGTTTGCCGCTGGTTGCGTCCCGTGTCGGTGGAGGAGAGAATCCTGGTTGAAATTCAGAGGAGAGGCCGAGTTGTTGCAACTCCAATGCAACACACCACTTCGGCCTCAACGTCAGTCCAAACCGGTGGTCAGAAGAGTCCAGTCTGTTAACTTTAAGTCAAGTCCAGCTTCAAGGACTAAATCAATGACAGATTCAGCTTCTACGTATTTCCAAACTTGAAAAGGTCACCATTGGGACTTCTGAAAACAATACTGTTGCATTGCGAAACCTTACAGAAGACATGGCGGTGGCAAGGGTTAATCGAGTAAGGATTCCACATAACTCGAAGATATCACCTTGTGTATCTCTGACATGAGAACGGAATGGATCAGCGTTAATCTCTGTCACGTTTTGGGCTCTGAGTTTGATGGGGAGCACGAGTGACGAAATAATTGTCTTCCAGTATGGAAAAACACAATAAAATCAGTATGGAAAAACACAATAAAATCAGTAATCAATTGTGTGAGACCTGGTCTCAAAAGGATCATGAACAATTCCATCCGTGACTTAGAAGAGACAAGGAAATTGGATAGATTTCTCATCGTTGAGTCGACTGATCAGAATCAAAAGCTTATGAAACTCCAGCCTCTTGTAACTGCAAAAGCCCCTCAGAGTTTGTCTGGGGAGCCAAAGTGTGTAAAACACTTAGATCGGGCTAATATCTTGTTAAGTGGAGTCGCAAAGCTCAATCTGATAATATGCTTCGTTCAAAGCTATTTGTGGAGATACCCAACAAGGTATCACCACACAAATCTCTGAACTCATATAGAAGTGTCCTGCGATCTAGAGAGTTATACGGTTGCAGTGAATCTGAGATGTTTGAAATCTCAGATCTCAGAACGCCTCCCTAGTTAAACGAATCAACATTCAACGAAATGTCAAGTTGATTCCCACCAACACTTACATCTTGACGTTTGAGTCTGCTAATTGGCCTGTAACGATCAAAGATGCGTTCTTAAAAACCCAGTAGACCATGGGGTGCTTTAAATGCCAGACGTTTTTTCAACAACAAAGATGGCGTATCATCATGCAAAAAGAAAATCTTGTGTGCTAATTGCATGGGTGACCACTTTTCTGATTCCAGAGACTGCCAGAAATGAAAGAACGAGAAAGAGATACAAAGTATGAAAAAGACATGATGTTCACTGGGCCATAACATTTGTGCAATCCACAATATAGCCATGGTATGCTGATGTGCCGTTAAATCCTATACATCCACGCATATACTTACGTCATTTATTCATTCGCTTGTTCGTTCTTTCCTCCATTCTCCCTTCTTTCCTTCCTTCATTCCCTCATTTAGTCATGCATTCATTCATTAAAAGGTTTATTAAAGTGGAGAAGCATTCAAAGTACCTCAGAGTTTCCTAGTCTTGAAAAGACAGGTGTGAGGTAGTATCTGACACCATCTGCGGCACCAGGAAGGGTTGCTCCCCGAATCATTAGCACAGTCAATACCACGTATGGAAATAAGGCTGTGAACCATACTACCTGCAATAGGAAATATGAAATGGGCACAAATAATGGAAAACAATCAACTTAGCGATAATATTATCACACTCATGTTAATTAAGATTTTATATTCAGACAATTTCTTAGTCATAGTCATGTATATGCTGGGCTAATATCAATTCTGCTGTGGTAAAAACAAAAATTGTTTAAACGAACGAAGACGAGATTAGAAAGTATAAATCTTTAGCAAGAACATCTTTTGTGCAAAATACGATTCACTGCCCATTGATGCGACATTTTTTCATAAACTGTTTATTTCTCACATTGCAATGATGATAAATTTTCTTCTGGTTTTTAGCAGAAATATGTATTTTCTTTGCATTGCAATCTTAGCTTGAAAAACATACACCAAAAACAAGTTGTATTCATCTTCATCCGATTATCGTTGCACTCCTCCTTCTCTTTTTCCTTCTCATCCTCGTCATCATTATCATCCTCATAAATATCATCATCATCATCATCCCTCATTCTTTTAAATAAGTTTCTAAATACCATTTGTCAATAAAATTGTGTCTTCTCTTTTCAAAACATACAGGTGACAACCAACTGTGGCCATCTATGAAAATTTTGAACCTAAATATAGCATTTCATTTGAGAAAAAAACATTTGCATGTTGTTTAAAAAAAACACTTTAAAATAAGTCAGAATGTACTCTTGGAAAACCCAGTTTGATCATAGAAAAGACGGCCGTGTCTTGCCAAATTACCTTGCCAGACATTTTGATTCCTTTCCACAAACTGAAGTAACAAATGATGTACACTCCGAGCAGGCATAGAACCATCTGCCACTTTATCTCCCCAACTCCAAATATCCCGTCACTTTTGTGTAACTCCAGCATTTTCCGACTGTAGTAAACATGGTTTGAGAAGTTTGAAGAGAAAAAGGCGACATTCTTTTTTATGCAATTAATACAAAAAAAAAAAAAACGAATTGTCCATCAATAAATAAAGTGATATTAAATATACATATAGGAATTTAGCAACAATAATGGTCTGAATGTATGCATATATGTAAATTTGCATAAATAGATGGATAGTTGGAATGATTGATGCATGTATGTATATATGTACATATGTCTATATATCTATGTGCAACAAACAAACAATTTTTTTTATCTAAACTGTATATGATAATAACATTTTATCCATATATAACTTCATTACATATTACCATGCATCCACCTGTACGATCCAGAGAAAGCACTTTCCGCTCTGTCTGGTGTATATTTTTAACTTTATATATATATATATATATATATATATATATATATATATATATATATATATATATATATATATATATAAGCGTGTGTGTGTGTGTGTGTAATACTGATACCTACTCGAAATATTCTGCAGCAGGGAGCGTCCTTTTTGAAATATCTGCTGCTGATGTTGAGTTAGTTCCGTTTACTGCAAGCGTCCCCACTAAATTTGTTACATTTCCTGCAAAATTTGTCACACTTCCCACCAGATATCTCTCAGTACTTGTTACGTTGTAAAAAGTACTATTATCTGCAAAATCGCTGGCATTATCACTTGTATCACCAGGTCCAAAAATGTCAAAACAATGTTTTGTATTCCAATAGTTTTTACAGGTGGTCCATGGGAGTTCAGACGTGAAGGAAGCGAAGAAAAAATGCAGCGACCACGCTATCACAACATTGTAGAAAAAGTCTGTATAGAAAGCTATGAGAACAACTGCCCATCCGATGCCTGAGGAAAGAAAATGGTAAAATAAAAACTAGCTCTTTGTAAAAACACGTATGATAACCAGAACGCAAGACTCTAACTCCTGAACGTCCGAAAAAACTGATAAACCTCGCAAATATCGTTTATTATGCAAATAAAATCTGATCATATTATCTCTAGTAGTGTGAAGTGTTAACGCCTTCAAATACTAATACTTTACCCTTTCTTCACTCGCGAGTGTATTCCGGTACGTGACCGTACGTGGCCGGACGCGCGAGAAAATCCCTATGGGCACCTCACGCGGGAAGCTCCGCTTCCTAAACAAAGGTCGTCGGAGGCATTCGTGGTTGCCCGCGGGGGCATCCGCCACTGTTTACTCGATTTTTACCGCATGCAAATCCATTGCCTGTTTTGGTTCTGGCCCGAGGTTTCGTGTTTGTTCGCAGAGTCGTCGGAAGTTTTCCATTTCGGTCTACACCGTCTCGAACTCGGCCGTGGTAACTGTTTTATCTTCAATGGCCACTGAGTATGGTTTACTAAATGTATTGAGAATGCTTTGTGCGGCCGCGAGAATTTCCAAGTAAACAGGTACTCGTTCATGTAATCGTAACGAAATTATTTTGCCAGCGCCGTCTGCGACACCAGTTGATATCGATATAGTTCTGACAACAATTCCGACTGGTGTACCTATGATTGTTGCCGTGTTCGCAATTCCAGCAACACCAAGGCCAACAGTGGTTGCGACGGCGAATCCACAAATTGCGTCCGCGACAACACACGCGTGTTTATATTTCGCGAGTACGACGGTCTTTTTGGTGATTTCATCTCGCAACTGTTATTCCGCTTCGATTATTTTGTCGCGTCGGTAGCTTTGACGGTCCATCACAGTTCTGCTATTAATATTGTCAACGTGAGGTATAATTGCTCGACTGGCTGGCTTTGTTCGGGTGCAAAACGCACTTCCAAGCAAGAATTTTCTTCACTGGTACAACTGCCATGCAATCGTAGAAAATATCTTCCCGGGTAATATTGATGTCTCCGGTGATTGTGAGCCCTTGGGGCCTAGCACCACGTTCACCTAAATCTACATTCATTACGTCTTTGCTTGTGTTTCCAACGACTGTTCTCGTTTTCGCCCAAGAACTGTCACACGGACAAGTACGTCTTTGATGAATATCAGTCGAAGTTTTTCTTTTCCTAGCCGAGTCAATCTTGATTCTATACAACTGACGGAGAATTTTGTCGCGGTGGATTTGTCGATGAATATAACTTCATCGTTGTAGACACAGTCTCTGGAAGTATTCACGCCCGACGGCGACGTAGCTCCTAGCGACCCGGCGTTTTTGCGTGCTAATGCGATGATTCCAAGTTGGCCTCCAGTTAGTATTGGTGCATCAGGGTGGTTCCAACGGTAGATTTCTATCTGGCCCTCGCGTAGATTATATTTGAGTGTGTATCAGGGTTTGTTAACGCCGTTATCACAGATATTCGTCAACAAGTGGAACAAAATCACCATCGATCTTGTCAAGTCCTCCCAGCTGATCCAGCACCGCGTCACCGTTAAATTCCGCAACATCATCGCGAGGCTGTTCAGAATCCATCACGTATATGTAATAACAAATTTTAAACACAAACACCAAAGACGGTCGAGTACCCGTCCACATAAATGTTGAATCCTTCAAACTGAATTTTATCTCCGGCGACGAACGGCCCCGTTAGTGTAAATGTGCAAGAATATGCAACATTATCGTCTTCGACATGTGATATTGGCAGACCATCATGTCGCTTTTCCAATATTGATATTATAGCCCACCCGCATTTTGTTCCGGTTAAGATGAACAAAAATGTTCCGGACTTGCGAACCTGTAAGTTGTGAGGTTTAGGTGTATCAAAGACATCCCCATCAGTAGTAAAAACAAGTCGGCCATTTCTTTCCTCTGCTTCGCTGGTTAATATTCCTGTAATTTCAGACCATGAAGTTACTACGCGTATTGGTGAGGGTAGGGCCGATAGCACCTGGGCGGCCTTTACATCTGCATTTTGTTGCATCTCAGTATTGGCAACATCGACGTAGTCTTTAATAGAGGCAACCGACACACCAGAGTCTCTGATTCCTTGGTTCTCAGTGATTTCGGTCAGGTTTTGCGGCTTCAAAACAACGTCGTTGATGTCCACGTTGGACGTTTGCAGTTTTCCGGTTTTGTCTTGAAAAATTACAAGCTCGTTTGGGTCGACGCCAACAACCCGGTTGGTTAACTGGGTTAAATCCACTTTGGGCAAACCTGGTCATATTCACATCGGCACCACGTCGGGTCGCTGCGGTCGCGCGTCCGTAAATCTCAACAGGCGTGTTATATACGTTCAAGCGTGGCTACTAAGTGACAACGCAGCATCGACAAGGGCGCGATGTGTCGGTGAACGTTCCAGTGCGCGCAGTACTTCAACAGTGAGATGTCCGTATATCAGGCCGTCTGTTCGGGTTTGCAATGGCAGCGTTGAATAAAACAGGGGTAGTTGTCCAGCACTGGCACCCCTGGGACGCCTGTCTAGATAATCCACAACTTGTTTGGGTGTTACCGCGTACGCGACCCAATGCGTTCCATGTCTTGTTGACGAATCTAAGTTGACGATGCCGGTTTCCCAAGTGCAGTGGGTCAATGACCCAAGTTCATCCCGCATGAAGACGCCTCAGAATCACTTGACTGATTTTGCCATTGCGAGTAAATCAAAATTGGTCAATGGACGCGCTTCCATGGCCGTCAACGGCGAAGTTACAACCGCAGACCTTGGCCCCAGGATATTTTGCAAGTCGTCCCGGGTAGTCAAAGAACTTTTCCTTCCTTATGCATCCTCGAGACGCTATGCGTCAGCTAACCGCCTTTTTCAGAGCCATCTTGGATACGGTTCTGATGGGGCTAACGCAGCCGCTTTTGCAATAGCGAGAGATGCAGCCACTATTGTTGGGCAGCTTCATTGATGATTTTACTGACCTCCGCGGGCATTGCTGCTGTCGATGGGAGTGAAACTCCTCGCGGAAGCGCAACCTCCTCTGGTTGCCGCACCAATCGTCGTCATCGACCTCGAATCGATTGGACCGCACCCAAATTTTTAAACCGGTCCACGGCAGCGCTTTTTATGTTGTCAACGACTCGTACTGCAACTTGTTTAGTAATCGGTGCCGTGCGCGAGGCCAGGCCCGCGAGAACCTTTGGCGCTCCCGTGAATAATCCCCGGAAAACATCGCCGAGGCCATTTCCGTAATATATTGCGTACACTGGTCTTCTCGCGTTGACAACATGCATGGGTGTCACACGTACGCGGACAACCTTCACTGTATACTTTAAAAAATTTTCTCGGGGTTGTCCTGCCGGTCAAGAATCACATCGTCGTACACGACAAGATTATTTGCGCCCAGGCCAAGGTCGTCGATGGTGTGGGCTTCATCGATCGTAAAAAAGAATTGGACAGCCGGCGATTCATCTGTTAGATGACACGCAAGCGAGTCATAACATGGCTGAATGTCTGCGGATTGGGAATCACGTACAACCGATCCCACGCAACACTTGAGTTTCCCGGATCCGGCCGGGCCAATAATTAACGCGCGAACCGAGTTTGGGAATATGGAACTCTGTCTGGGCGGCCGAGGCTTCGCCAACGCAGAGAAGTCAATCACGGTGAAATCTTTTTTCTTTTGCGTTGATGACATGTTGAATGCCAGTTCTTGTATACTTATCATCATGCCTTCATATTTTGTGAGAAGCCGCACAAAAACACGTACCGCAAATCCAACTCGGGTTTGGACGCGTAATCGTCGAGCCGGAATCGCTGGATCTTGTGTCCGGTGTAGAGCAAAAAAGCTTACGTTCACGAAAACTGCCAGTTTGAAGAAAAACTCGGCGGTGAAATTACTGCCGCGCTAACAAAGCTACCGTGGAGTAAATATCCTGGTGAAAAACATATCACTGGATACAATTAATGCGGGCCTGGCACACGGTTGGATATACGACTGGATTCTAACAACCGACCAAAGCCCATAGAAGAACTTGTAATCCGCGTCGATGCCGCATGAAACAAGCATAATCTCGCGTATAAGGCATCAAACGATATCCATGCGCGTCAACGGGTCGACGTGGACATCATCCATGGTTTGAACGCAATCTCGGGACCGGTCATCGCAGATAGAATCACCAGATGGATCATCAAAGGGGGCATGAAGGCAAAGCCATTCATGAACAAGTCCACTCGTTGCAGACAAAGTCTCGATATAACAAACATGGATGCGAAACTGTCCGCGATACATTACAGTCCTCGCGGTTATTAGAAGGGTGAAGCCGCCGTTGGAAAGTTAGTGAGCACGGTAAAAGTCACAAACGGGGTCGCCAGAGCGTGGCTGACCAAGCAAGCGTTGTTGCAGATTTACATGTCCGCGCCAAGGAAAATTTCCCGTGGATGGTTTGATGTTAGGACCCTCAACTAAGTTCACCAGGAGGATATCTTGTTTCTCCCTAATGATCAGGTACGTGGTTGCGAACGCGGTCGTCTACACACATACAAATACGCGTTAACCGTCGTAGATGTTGTCAGTAGATACAAAGAAGCTGAGCCGTGAACGTCTAAATATTAAGCAAGTGTCGTAAACGCGTTCAAACGTATTTAGGTAAGTGGGCCGCTAACATGACCGCTGCTTGTGCAGATAGGTCCTGGTAAAGAATTTGTCGGAGCTGTTGCTGTGTTGTTAGCGAGACACCATCGCGATAAGGCCATTGTGGAACGATTCAACCGCGCACTTGCGGAACGATTATTCGGGCACCAGTACGCGCAGAAAGTATTGATGAATCGCGAAGTTATTCACGATCGCAAAGAGAATGGATGACGCGACTTCGCCCGGTCATAGCCGCGTTTAATAATGAAATTACACGTGCGACGGGTATAAGACCCGCTGACGCAATTCTGCTGAAGACTGTCGCATACAAAGCGGCTTTGCCACTGCATCCACCCGCGTTAGAATTGGTCGGAAGCTGGAAGGCGGACAACTTCGTGCTACTGACCCGGTTTGGTCCGTTGATGCATTCACGATCTCGGACAAGATTGACATTTCGAGATAACCAAAGCGCTATCATTTAGCGCTAGCAGAGCATTTGTGCGGGAAGAATTACAAATCATTCCCACGAATACAGAATTACCGCCAAAGAAACATCCTCAGCGCGCGATCGCGTGGTACCCGTAAGCGTAAGTGGTGACTCCATCATGGAAAATCCACCGCTTGGTGTGCAGCGGGGACAAACTCACCTTGGTGCAACAATACACACCCATGCGATGTTTCCACGACCAAATAAGATTTGCCGCCTGTGTGAATTCAGGACGTTGTTGAATACACTCCACGTACATGTTGTATTTCAGATCCTTTGCGACAACCACGCATGGGACTCCTTTGGCTTTCTTCATATTCTTACCAGAGCCTTCGGCTCTACCGGGGAGACCATAGCCATCCACGATAGAGTACATTTTAGGTCGCAATCCCAAGAATTCCTCGATGGGTTTGAACGCGCATTCGTCTTTGAATATCCCCACGACTTTCTTGTTGGCGTTGCTGAACAGAGGGTGATCCCTCGGGTACTCGATGGTGTCGAATTCGCACGCGAGTGATGTTGCGCCCATATCCGCGTAGACGTCGTCGGGGTAATAAGCACTAGCAACGAGTCCGTGTCCGCGTACTGCATCCGTATGTTGTTGCCGTACAGCGGCTTGATCTTGTCATAGTAGAACTCATACATGAGCAGTTTTGACAAATCCAACACGGACAAGCCAACGTAAATGGGTTTCGTCAAATTTAGCGGGGATTTCTTGCTATGTACGGCAACAAGCCCGCCATCGAATAGCGTACGTGACTCGATCGCCGGGTCCGCAATGTGCCTGCGAAGTTTGTCTTGTTCACTGTCCCGGACAAGGTCGACGCGAATTTGTTTTCGTAGATTTTCCACGGTTTTTACGAACACGGCATTGTTCATCAGCTTGATTAAGTCCTTTTCAAATTCGTTCGTGGCCGCGGTTCGCAGATCCGTATTCATCTGAATGTAAGGGGCCATTCGAAATCGCAGCACCCGGTGGACTGCACACACACGCATCCCCAACCGCAAATACAACTGCAGATTTCGTATGTGGACGACATAGTTGAGCTTCGGGCGCAGGTTCGGAATCAGCTTGGTGCATTCAGTGAACTTCCCACCGAAATTGTTCACTAGCGTACACTGGTACGGGGACAATCACTTGCGAGGAATCAACAGCGCTTCCGGGCCAGTGGATAATCATTGTGTGCGTGGTGAAGCTCGTCCGGGTATTTCAAGTCGACTTCAGAGAAGTACCCAACGTCGCTGTCGTGGTCGTACTCGTCTATGTGGGTTGTGACGTCCACGTTCGTGGGATCGACCCATGCGAACTAGCCTATGGGCATCGGTTGCATCATTGCCTATTCATACGTGTTTTTTGTGTCCAGGTACATGATGTAACTCTTCGGGAACGCGTGGGTTGTTCGCAGGGTTGTTCGCAGGAGCGTAGCGATGACTCAACATGGAAATCCCGCCGAGGATACCACGTTCGACAAACAAATGCTGGCCAATATCAGAGACCAGTTCCAACTCGATGCGGGTTTGCGATAGCAGTGCAACCCAAGACATTCCTGGCGATGAGAAATAGTGCGCGGTGTCGAGCTTTTACACTCCATGACGGTATCGCGGAAGGAGTCAAAGACATCTGCGAGAAGCAGCACATCGGTGCGCAAATACAGATCGTGGTAGTCGCCAAGAGTTTGACAACCGAACGCGGACCAGACGCTATTCGCGTGCGCGTAGTTGTCGGTGGAAATACCTTCTCGGGACAATGACGAATAAAAGGCCTCAGTCGGTGGCAACTGAGTTTTTCAGAAAACTTCTCTTGATCGTTCATGAACTCGTACGTTTAAAGTCCTTTGCAGGTGAGTAAGCCGAACCTTTTAGGTTCATCAGGGGAAGCACCATCGTAGCGACGACTGATTGTAATGCGATCGTCGCCTTCCGCCGCAAGGTTGTTGACGAGTTTATCCAGGCTGGAATTGAGAAAATGCAGCAAGTCAATGAACTGCAGCTGGCCCAGCCGGAACGCCATGTATTTTTCCTTGTTGTTGGGAATTCAACTTATTGGCGTATTCGATGCTGTTGCTACTCCTTGCTTGATCAAGTGACCATCATACCTACGCAGGTTATGAAGCACAACTGGAATTCTTGTTTTGCCGGGGTAAATTCGCAGCTGCAGGTTGTATGCAATGTGTGCGGCTTCTCTGTACGTGCCAGTGACGTGGCAGTGATCGCGAACTTTTGTATCTGTGAAACTGAAAGCTTCATTGCAGATCCAGCAATGAGTCGTCGCGGTAAACTCGCTAATGTCATCGCGGGTCATAATCATGTCTTCGGGCGAGGTAAGCTGTTGTCGGATCCATTTTGCTGTAACATCGAGCGATTTAATAAACACATCAACCGTGTCCTTGCCGCGGTAACAAAACCCGCCTGCGTTGTGTTTGACGGAACCGCTGGGGCGGCTTCCACGGGAACGTTCAGGCATTCAAAGTCCGCGTAAATAACATACGGAACTTTCATCCTTCGTTGCACCGCGTTAAATTTCAAAACGTTCTTGCCGGGTACTGATATCATCGTACGCTTCGGCTTTTAGCTGACTCCTCTGCAGTAAAAGTCATGGTTGTCAAGCAACTGTTGCATGCTAAATATGACGACACATAAACTTTCTCCGTTTGTCCTTGCTGTGCAGGTAAACCATTCGGGGAAAATCTTTTATCCACACGTAATGGTACCGCGTCACTGAGATATCCATGTTGCTCAACAACAACAAATCAACATTAGTCCGCTCGCATGTATGTGGGGATAGTTGAATCGATTGAAGACTACTGTTAAAAAACAAACACATTAACGGCGATATCAGGGTTGAGTCGTTCAAACTTTTCAGGAACGATCTTAGAAGCCTGTACAGGGAATTTTGTGTTACCAAAGATGAGTCCACCGATGAGCTTTTGGTATTTTCGAGACTGATCTGTATTATCGCGTGCCGGATACAGCGCGGATAAAATCGCCCAATAGAAACACCGGTTGTCGTTGTTTTTCACGTTTATCACGGCCCGCGGTGGAATACGCGCTGGTGTTGAAATATAACTCGATCTGAGCAAAGGCTTGTACATGGAAATCTTAACTTGAACTTCCATGCATCTGAAAAGAGACCATCCTGAACCTGTTTAAGTGTATTTGTCAAACTTCCCGAGGATTGATGCAAAACCTTTTTCGATTTCATCATTGATGGCATCGGTTCTTCGCGGTTCAAGATCACACGAGCATCACACCAAACTACGCTTGTGAGATTGTAGGAAATACATGACCTTCTTTGGTTAAATAACCAGGCATGGTAAATTCCGTACCGAGAACAATATTCACATGACTCCGGACGCGAGTGACTTAGCGCACGTGCTGCAACGTTGATATAATTCTCAGACGCATATTTGAAAGAAGTTTCATAGTGTCTTTGCCTAGTTTGTATGCGTGTGGGATGATTGCCCGGTGATCTTCGAAATCACCAACGCGCTTGTGCAACTTAAACTCCGGGATCTGGGTCACTGACAGCCTCAGTGGCGATAGTAGCTGCGATACGGCAGCGATTTTGTTCATCGGCGAACCACACGTGCGATTTCGGCCCGCCTGGTCGTGAAGGAATTTTAATATGCAACTGCGCTGCCGTTGCACGAAGCTGCCTGACAGTCGGACGTTACTCGTCCGGGGGAAGTCCTAATAGCGCAAGTATGTCGGCTTTTCTTGCGTCCCTCGGTATCCTTATTCCATGGTTTTGTGCGAGTTGCTTGAGCTCATTTCACAGATTGCCTCGCAACCAGCTGTGGTTTACCTGGGGGAAGTTTCCTCAGAGCCAGCTGTGGTTCGTCTGGAGGAAGTCCCAATAGTGCAAGTATATCTGCTTTTCTTGCACCTCGTGGTACCCTTATTCCACGGTCTGGCACAAATTGCTTGAGCTGATTCACGGTAATCATTTATCTAATTGCTTATTAGGTAATGAAGTTTTTGTAAAATTTTTGTTACTTTATCATGATCAGAAACCGCAATCGCTTCGGTCCTGGATATTATTTCATTGACTTCTGTAATTTTTTCGACGGCGTCGACGATGACAGCATCGCTAGATTTTTCCTCAACAGCATCACTGGTTTTCACCACAAATCCCACCATTTTTCAAGGCTGCGTATTATTACCAAATATTTGTTGTCACTGCAAATGAATGCCATGTCGTTGGTGTTTCCATATATTATATGCCGAAAGTATCTCTTTAATTAATTTGTTCTTGACGGTGATCATGGAGATCTTTGCTGTCTTCGCCGTCTTTGTCGTCTCCGCTGTCTTCGATGAATATGTCACTGTTTTCGCTGAGTGTCTTCAAAGTCGTCAACGGTGCTCTCACTCGCATCGGCGACTTAGTTACCGTCAGCTACTTTAAGTGTTCTTGCACAACATCATACAATGACTTTTCTGGCTTTTTTTTGGGGGGGGGGTCTCGCGCGAGGCCCTCCGCGGGCGATCACCGCGCGCGAGGACCCGTAATTGTTGCGTACGGCCACGTACGGGAATACACTCACGCTACGCTCGCGAGTGCTATAAGGGTGAAGTAATAGGGTATAGTAGGCGTTAACCCAGATCGGTACCGGAAATCTCTAGCCCTTACTATCACACTACTTCTTCATATACATATAACATGTATTCCAATCTCATTTTCCTAGAGTCAATGGTGTCTGATTAATTTTAGTTTTCATGAAAAAAATGAAAGTCCAAAAGTCAGAAAAACTTATTAAAAAATTAAAATTTATTGATGTAGCGTCAAAGTCCAATCAGGTCAACTACATACGGACAAAAAACATGCTTATCAAATGTAATTTGTCTAGGTCAAGTGCTATTTTTATAATCGTGCTTAAAAGGTTTGTACTGAATAAATCTATATCCAAAAATTATTTTGAAAAAGATATATTTCAGATCTGAAAATCATTAAATGGCATTAAAATCTCATCAGATTATATACATAAGGATATAAATATACTTAGTAAATTGCATTAGTCTATGTTGTGTGCTTTTTGCGCAATCGTGCTCACACAATTCACGGGAAAGACGTGCGGATGTATTGACGGGGGCATAACAACTGGGGGCATAACAACATGAGAAAGCGTGGTAACGACACATGTTATGGGTTCAACATTGCGACATTTATGTCTATTCTTATTCTAATATCTCATATGTTTCAATTATATTTTGAATATGTATTGATCATTATGGAACTAGCAAACAGAAAGAACACGAATCTCGTAACAAAACTGAGAAAATATTCATTGTAAAAAATACTTTTTAATTTCAATTAATCGTGTAAATATATAGGAAATTAGTTATTACGTGTATATAATTTTTTGTTGTTGCATCTAATGATATTTGCAAAAAGGACAAATGTAAAGTTTGGAATAATATTTTCTAATAAAATCAACATTTGTTAGTACCTATTGCATAATCGAAGTAATATTAATAAATTTAAGAAGAGAGAGGGGGATTGCACACAATACCCTTGGCTATAGGACAGACTCTGGCCCAGCAGGTGATAGCCCCCGTTCTGTAGAACTGTCCTAAAGCAAGCTCCATGTAGAATAGAGGTATACCGCCCACCAGAAGCATTGAAAAGTAAGGAATTAGGAAGGCACCTGTTGATGACAAATTTGTATCAATGTACATATGCAAAACAAGCAAGCAATTAAAGGAACAGTGTGCAAAGAAATAATTCTTCTGAAATGATGGAAGAAATTAAGTCTTTTTCTGTTATTATCGATTTTTCTTGCAGTCAATGAAAATCTGCTTCAATATTTTACCTTGGATCTTTTCTTGGTATCTGCCATTTTGTCACAAAGAACTAGTAATGGGACCGCAAGTCGCACGGTTGTTTTAATTACTCCGAGTGAGAGTAAAGCGTTGCTTTTTTTCTTCTCCTTCTCTTACTATAGATCCATACTCGGCTACTTTATACAATGCGATTTGTAAGAGTGGCTGATTCATGAAATATAATTTCAAAATGTGTGTGGAAATTACACAAATGCTATTAAATTGTTGACACTTTTACAATGAAAGAATTAAAATTTGTTTGCTTGTTTGTTGTTTGGGGAGGAGGTCGTATAGCATGCACGTGTATTTTTCTTATTTCATTCCATTTATCATGCTTCGCTCAAAACAACTCCATAGACAAAACTACTTTAGCTTGATTGTCAGTTAAATTTGATTACAGGATCACTCACATATATACAATAATTAGCAGAGAAACCAGTTTGTAAAAGTCGGAGATTTTTAACGTCTCCAAATGAATGAATTGCCCCTATCTTAATATGAATAAAAGCATGGTACCAGTCAAGATTTAGATAATATTTAAGACTGTTCTCATGGTAATGTCCTACTGATCGAATCCTGCAAATTGTATGTGCTGTTGTGTACTCTTTATTTGAACCAACTTTATGGCCTTTAAATTTTCCCACGAGTTCTACCCCTTTGATTACCTATGTCGTATCAAGGTTTGTAATTTTGCAACAGCAATAATGACAAGCACAGAATCAAAATCACCATTTTTGTTCTAATATAATCTTAATTCATATGGATGCGTCTGAAGTAAAGTTTCGAAGCATTCACTTTTTTGTCAAAATATCTTGTAATTCCCCATTTGTATCAGCAGATAATGCGTATTAAAGTTCAAATATATTGTGTTCATGATTCACTCCATAGTATATCATTGTTTTACTTTGAAATATTGGTGTTTATGGTGTATTAAATGTTCATATATTAATACAACCACTTCGATATTTACCTGTCTCGAACTAATATTAGTGGCGTAATTAATAACCTTTGAAATAATCGTAAACAACATTCCGTAACTTGAAAGAAAAATCTTTTTATCTCCTTCACTGACTTTGGTATGATGGGTTTAATCGAGATGAAAAATCTCGATATTGTAGAATAAATCGACATTAGAGCCAACTTTCTTGAATCACTCTAGTAGAAAATTTCCTCCATTTGGATGAATCATCAACTACATCACTAAATCAGCTATTTTATATATAAGTTGTCTTTAACTTCGACAAAAAATTTGAAATAGTAGATATACAAACATAATTCATTACGAAATGCATGCTCTGAAAGCTAATAAATGTCCCTTCAGTTTTGTTAGTACACTGTGTCTATACTATTTTTTTCACCTGCCTTAGTAAACAGAGGGCATTATATCAAACTAGACAAAATGCTCTTATCATAGGATGCCTGATATATCAGCAATTTAATGGCAATTAGTGGGGTTAGAAATCCATCATACGATCCTCTTATATCTGTCGGCACGCTCCCCAAACATCAACGATGAACAGAAAGTTGATTTGCATCTCTAGAGATAGAACAATTTAATGTATATTGAGCCAAATCATGAACAATATAGTAATTTATCATAAAGTTTCGCTCCACACCTAGAAATAATCAAGAGAGCGCATAAAACTATGATATTTGCCTTCTACTTCTAAATCATTGAAAAGAAATGTTAATCTTTTCGACAGTTTTATTTCGGTTAGAGTAACTATTTTAATAGTATCTAAGATATTAGTAACATAATTAGTAGTTTTAACATATTGTCACTTAAGGTAGCTACTGACTTTGTAAAATCCATGAACAAACAATGAAAACACAGTGCTCAATATGTCGCCTTCCATATAAAGGCGTCAGACTAAAATTGTTTATTATTAGTATTATTAGTATTATTTAGTGTTGTTGCTTTTTTGTTGTTTTGTTTTAATTTTGTATTATTCATTGCGATGCATTCGATACGTAATGATGCTCTTTTGCTTGAACTGTTTGATTGTTCAATTATGTCGTATTGAATTTATTCGTTTATTTACTTTCATAACTATATGGAAAGATTTATATCTATTAAAGATGATTTATTACGCGTTTCTCATAACACATCAAGTTACCTCCGCCATTTTTGAAACAAAGGTATGGAAATCTCCATACATTTGCCAGATCCACAGCGAACCCTATTACAGAAAGGAGAAAGTCCATTTTCTGCCCCCAGGTCTCTCGGTTGTCGTCTGCTGCCGCTTCTATCCCATTCTTTGGGACCAGCTGTGTGATGACAATCGAGTTTGCTGCGAATAAAACCGAACTTTCATTAATCATCTTAGTCAATCATTTCATAATTTACTAGTATTCTCTATCACACTTATTATAACACGCCCTTACGTCATACAAGGGATATGCAATATATGGGGGCTTCCAAATGTAACAAGAATCGCAAGTAAGAATTTAGGCGCTTGAGAACAGAATATAATAGACCTCGTAACATCTGAGGCATTCGAATGTGACTGAAATCAAAATCCTGGTCTCAGTTTCCCCAAAGTTTCCTAAGATAATTCACACGTTTGATCTTACGAACTTCCTCTTATTTTTATACCAAATCTGAATGTTATTTTTATAATCATTACTTAATAGAAATGTATATGCCGCTTTCATAAAAGATGTACATCCTTGTCTGTGGTTGCGTGTTTCTTCACTACTTTATAAGCTACACGTGTTCATTTCAGAATAATTTTCCCCAGCCCAGCCCACCCCCAACCCCTACACCCAATACCATTTGCGCAGACTAATTCATGCTGGGTAAAGCGCACGGAGAACAAAGACAGATCATGGGACATGGATATGCACATGATTTCAATCGCGCGGCATGGATATGCACATAATTTAAATCCTGGGACATGGATATGCACATAATTTAAATCCTGGGACATGGATATGCACACAATTTAAATCCTGGGACTTGGATATGCACATAACACTGGTCTACAATTTTTTTGAAGTCGTCTGCTTCAGAGATAAAATGTGCTATATATTAGGGATTTTGATGTGCTGAATTCAAATATGACAATTAAAACAAATGATTGGCTACTGTTTCCAAGATATTTGGTAATATTCCAAGAATATTACTGACCACAACAGAGGTGGACCACCCGATCCTCAGGGACGAAGTAGAGGCTGCAGTAAAGGTACTATAGAAGGGGAAGTCAGCTGGGGTAGACACTATACCAACAGAACTTGTTCAAGCAGGAGGAACTTCCATGATAGATGTCCTCACAACAATCTGCGACCAAATCTGGCAAACAGGAGAATGGCCCACCCCATGGACCCAGTCTATGGTCGTTACTCTTTCTAAAAAAGGGAATCTACAACTGTGCCAGAACTACCGAACAATCAGTCTCATCAGTCACCCAAGCAAGGTTATGCTTAAGATCATCCTCAACAGACTGAGACCTCAAGCAGAGCACATCATTGCGGAAGAACAGGCAGGTTTCAGAGCAGGACGTAGCACTACAGAACAGATCTTCAATCTTAGAATCCTCTATGAAAAATATCTCCAGCATCAACATAACCTCTATCATGTCTTCATTGACTTCAAGTAGGCTTTCGACAAGGTATGGCATGCAGCCTTGTGGGCCACCATGCAGATATACAACATAAACTATAGAAACCCTGTATGACAAGGCGACTAGTACAGTTCTCGTCAATTGCAACATAGGAGACTGGTTCAGAACCACAGTCGGAGTCAGACAGGGGTGCCTTCTCTCACCCACTCTCTTCAACATCTACCTGGAAAGGATAATGTCCGACGCCTTGGAAGATCATGAGGGCAGTGTCAGTGTTGGAGGCAGAACAATCACCAACCTGCGCTTCGCTGATGATATCGATGGCTTAGCAGGAGATGAAGAAGAAATGGAAACCTTAGTGAACCGTCTCAATCAAGCATCACTAAGATATGGGATGGAGATCAACGCTGAAAAGACAAACCTAATGACAAACAACCCGAGTGGCATCCAAAAGGAAATAAGAGTGAATGGACAGAACCTGGGCACAGTAACAAGCTTCAGGTACCTAAGTGCTATCGCCTCTGATGAAGGTTCAAAACCTGAGGTTCTTTCCAGGATTGCGCAGACAACAGCTGCTCTGGCTAGGCTGAAGCCTATTTGGAAAGACAGCAACATCACGCTTGGGTCCAAGATCAAGCTTATGCGCTTCCTCGTCATGTCCATATTTCTATATGCATGTGAGACATGGACCCTAACAGCAGAATTAGAGAGAAGAATCCATGCCTTAGAGATGAGCTGTTATCGAAGGATCCTGAAAATCTCATACTTAGACCACGTTTTTAATGCGGAGGTGCGCACTAAAATCCAAGGTGCAATTGGACCTTATGAAGATCTCCTCACCACTGTAAAGAAACGCAAACTAAGATGGTATGGTCACGTCTCACGCTCAACTGGCCTGTCAAAGACAATCCTACAGGGCACAGTGAGAGGAAAGAGAAAACGAGGCAGACAGAAGAAGATATGGGAAGACAATATCAAAGAGTGGACAGTCATGGACTTTGCAAAGTCCCAAAGAGCAGTGGAGAACAGGGCAAAATGGAGAGAGATTGTCGCAAAGTCAACAGTGGCGCCCCTACGACCAGCAAGGTCACGGGATAAATGAAAAAAATAAGAAATATTGTGTACATAGTAGAGTTTTAATCATAAATTGTAAACCTAGGTCTTTTAATGTGTTTATGGTTGCTTTACATGATAATATTTCACCTGTCCTGTTTATGTAACACTTTAAAAAACAGCAAAAGGGTTATATAAATAAAAAATATATTGAAACAAAAGTAAAAAAACTATTATGTATATATAAGTACATAGTTTAGTCCTTATTCAGTGTCTACTCGGCGCTTCTTGTCTTGTCTCTTGTATTCATTAAATGGAGCATCTCTTGTCACTGTTCAGAAATAGTCTGCCAGCATTGATGGGCTCCATTTGCCCTGATAGCGTTTCTCCATTGTTGCAATGTCCTGGTGAAATTACTCGCCGTGCTCGTCGCTCACTGCTCGGCAGTTCGGTGGAAAAAAATCTAGATGAGAGTGCACAAAAATGTATCTTTAGTGACATGTTGCAACCAAGGCTTTTGTATGCCTTGAGGATGTTTTCCACCAACTCCATGTAGTTGTCTGCCTTGTTGTTTCCGAGAAAATTTGTTGCCACTAACTGGAAGTCTTTCCATGCCATCTTTTCCTTGCCACGCAGTGCACGGTAAAATGAATCATCTCGAAGAAGTTCACGAATCTGAGGACCAACAAAGACACCTTCCTTTATCTTAGCTTCACTTAACCTTGGAAATTTTCCACGGAGGTACTTGAAAGCTACTTGTGTTTTGTCCATGGCCTTGACACAGTTCTTCATCAGACCCAGCTTGTTGTGCAAGGGTGGTAACAAAATCTTCCTTGATTCAACAAGTGGTGGATGCTGAACACTTTTCATCCCAGGCTCCAATGACTGTCGGAGTGGCCAATCTCCCTTGATGTAGTGGGAATCTCTCGCACGACTATCCCATTCGCAGAGAAAACAGCAGTACTTTGTGTATCCAGTCTGCAGACCAAGCAAGAGAGCAAGAACATTGAAATCGCCACAAAGCTGCCACTGATGTTGGTCATAGTTTATGCACCTCAAAAGTTGTTTCATGTTTTCATATGTTTCCTTCATATGGACTGCATGACCAACTGGACTTGATGGCAAAACACTACCATTATGCAGCAAAACAGCTTTAAGACTCGTCTTCGATGAATCAATGAACAGTCTCCACTCATCTGGATCATGAACGATGTTGAGGACTGCCATCACACCATCGATATTGTTGCAGGCTACAAGATCACCTTCCATGAAGAAGAATGGGACAAGATCCTTTTGACGGTCACGGAACATGGAAACCCTAACATCACCTGCCAGGAGATTACACTGCTGTAGTCTGGAGCCCAACAGCTCTTCCTAACTCTTGGGTAGTTCCAAATCCCTGACAAGGTCATTCAGTTCACCTTATGTTATGAGGTGTGGTTCAGAGGATGAAGATGGGAGAAAATATGGGTCATGTGACATTGATTGTTCAGGACTAGAAGTTTCATCCTCTTCATCTTCCTCGTCTGACTCAAGTGAGAATGATTCTGGTGCATCAGGAACCAGCAGTCCTTCTCCGTGGGGTACTGGACGTATAGTTGACGGAATGTTTGGATAATGCACAGTCCACTTTTCTTCTTTGACATACCTTTCCCAACTGGAGGCACCATGCAGAAGTAACAATTGCTGATATGATCTGTTGGCTCTCTCCAAATCATTGGCACTGCAAAAGGCATAGATTTCCTTTTCCTGTTCAACCACTGGCGAAGATTTGTTGCACAAGTGTTGCAGCATATGTGTGGGGCCCACATCTTTGTCTTGATCTCCAATTTTGCAGCCAAAATAAAGGTGATAGGCGTTCTTAACCATAGTGGTTATACTGCGCTTTGTGATGCAAAAGTCACTTCACCACAAACATAGCAGAAGTTATCTGCATTGTTCACACAAGTACGAGGCATCTCTGTTCACTTTGGCTAAACAGAAATGTGAGCCTTTGCAAAATCGAACTCTGACAAATAAGAGAGCATGACACTGTATGATTTGTAGAGCTGATATAGGGCAATTTCTTCAGCAGAGTGATGTAAGCTTAGTTATGATTGCATCATCCATGACTTCTAGGAATAACATGATGCAATTCATATCATGTATGACGCAATACCAGCTTCAGATTGCATCATTCGTTGTTTTGCCTAAAAAGCAAGTACTGTCCAAACCCAGTCATAGATTTATTCATAGATCCAATCAAAGATGTATTTTAGTCATTTCTGGTTTAAATGGAGATCCCTTGCCTTTATAACTCACTTATCCTCCGCCATTCCCAAGTCAAGGGTCGTATATACTGACCCAGTATAATATCTTTAAAACTAGAGCCAATCAACAATTATAAGCATCATTGTCGTTCTCAGTGACCCAGAATTAGTAAAGTTTGACAACATTTATTGCGGAAGCATTTTGGCTGTAGACCAGTGATAATTTAAATCCTGGGACATGGATAAGCACATAATTTCAATCCGAAATTATGCGACTGTACGGCATACCGTAATATCAGAGCCAAAAACTTAACTGCCTTGCATACGTAGATAGAAAATACAGGATTGAACACATTCCAGGAAAAATAAACATATTAGTGTCATTTAAAGTGAATAATTCATTGGATTACATATGTGGATAGTATATTAAGATGACTTCTTCTGTCTTGTGGGAACATTTTAAAATCCTGACAATTTATAGATAAAAGTGATGACACTTAATGCTTTCGACAACAGCGCAGGAGAAAGAAAGATAGAAAAGAAAAGAAGAGAGAGAGAGAGATAGGCTTCGTAAGTTAATTGATTTTCATGACATAATAGATTAAAATGATAATGTTGCTGGCGAT
Organism: Margaritifera margaritifera; assembly: GCA_029931535.1. NCBI lineage: Eukaryota > Metazoa > Mollusca > Bivalvia > Unionida > Margaritiferidae > Margaritifera > Margaritifera margaritifera. Next base: position 5,524,154 of record JAQPZY010001650.1, on the reverse strand, counting down.
TCATTTTTTATTTAAACATTTGTCACCTAAAAATAGATGGGAGGAAAACATGGTTTCGGTTATTTTTTTAACATTCGCAGGCATGATTCGCAACCATTACCATTTTCATTGTATACATTATGGTCGTCGTCTTTTAATCACCGGTAGCACCAGTAGCGGTGCCACAAACAACGCTACCTCCACAATGTGTGTGTGTGTGTGTGTGTGTTTTACTTTTGCTCGTAATAATCTTAATATTTTTCATCATTTACGAGCACTTTACGAGTGGTATTTGAAAAGTTCTGAATATTTTGTTTGTTTCTTTGAACCTGTCAATAAATGTATTGCCGATCAATAGAGAAAATAACTTTCCATAGAATTATCTGCATTTGCACGTACAGCACGCCGGACACCTGCAGATATATGCTTGTGACGTAACATAGGTAAATAACAGTGACGTAAAAATGTTGGAGAAGGAGAAATAATTCGGCTACTGAGCAAAGAGAATACCGTAAAATCCGGGCGCTCTTAACGTACTCTCTGGCTGATATCAGGGCCGGCTTGGATAAAGTTTGCGGATGTAATTCTCTGTCATATCCTACAATTTTGAGTGGTTTCATCGTTTCATAGATGGACGCGAATCCATGGAAGATGACTAACGTTCAGGAAGACTGTTGTCTGCGATTGGTGAGCGGGAAGTGGCTGCTGTGAAGAGGGCAATTGATGAAGGTGCTCGATACACAGTGGAAGATATTTCTATTTTCACAGGCATTAATTTGTCAACTGATTTTGATATATTGAAGAATAATTTGAAGCTCAGAAAATGTTGTGCAAGATGGGTCCCGCATTTATTGACGGCTGATCAAAAACAGACTCTAGTTGAAATCGCCAAGCAGCTACTCGCCAATTTGAAAAGAGTGACCAGATAGGTTTGAATGAAATTTTTACAGATGATGAAACATGGATTTACTTTTTTGAACCCGACTCAAGAGAAAATAATAGTTTGGATCGGAGAAAACGAGCAGAGACCACAAATCGCTCCATGTACTCCGACTGTCAGGAGAGTTTTATACGCATTATTTCCGATGCAAAAGGCCCGGACGTCCATGTACCTGTGCCTGACTCTGCCAGTGTCACTAGACATTTGTGTACCTCCAAAGTGTTGCCAAAAGTTGTGGAACACTACCAAACCACCCGTATGCGTACTATACCCAAGGTATCCATCTACTCCATGACAACGCACCGGTGTATAAATCCGCCGACTTTACAGACTTATTGAAGGAGCACAACATCCAAACTTTGCCACATCCCCCATACAACGCTGATTTAGCTCCATGTGATTTTTGGCTGAATCCTGTTATCAAAGATTCGCTGAGGAGCAAACGATTTAAAGCCCCCATGCGGTTGGCAGTGCAGTTTTCCAGTGTATGAACAACATACCAAAAGGTTAATACAAAATGGCATTTAACAATTGGATAATTAGACTGAGAAAGTGTGTAGAAGTGCATGGGGAGTACTTTGAGTGGATGTACTGACGTACTGTTCACCTATAAAGAACTTTGTTGTACAGCGCAATAATATTCAGAACTTTTTAAATATCCATCGTACTTTAAATTATAAGCCCTACATATGTTGCGGACATGACAAACCCTATTTTAAGACACCTGTTTACCTTTCGTAAAGTTAGGAAAGATCTTAAGAAGGTTCTTAGCTGTGAAATCTTTCGTGAGACACACTTAGGAAAGAACTCTTTCCAAACATATGTCTTTTGAACGACTTCTTTCTTAATATAAGTTCATGAAACTGGGCCCTGCCTTTAATTTCATTGACTACTGCGTCACCCTTCCGGTGGTCGTGAGACCGCAGATTACTACAAACAGCCATCTTTGAACAAAGTAAGGAAAGAATGAAAGAAAGAAAGAAAAGAAAAAACATTGATATTCATCTACAAAAAAGATGTGAATTGATGTTGTTTTATCGCTGAATTTAAGGTAATAGTTTTGCATGTTTTTGATTCGCTTCTATAAAATATTATCGCGAGAATATACGCCACAGGAGGGAGCCTTAAAAAAAGTAGATGTCAATTTAACTCGTGTACATTTCTGTCAAGGTTAACATTATATTTCTGCAGAAGTAAAAATATTTTTAAAAAATCTGCCTGACAATACTGTTACCTATAGCTTTTAAGACTGGGCTTGAATTTGTATGGCCTGTAATTTGTACCTAAAATAACTACTCGAATTAACAACGGACACAACTTTCTATTACAATCCCAGACTCAGATGTTGTACTATATAGTTCACCAGCTATATGTTTTTGGGATGTTATCAGATGAGATTGGATAGAGCGTACAAGTCAGAAAACAACAATATCCTTTTGAATTTTTGGTTTAATTCTAGTATATCGATTGACGTTGTTGCTTGAATATATCGCCCCTTGTTCTACGACACAATTAGCCGGTTGTAAAGATTATATTAAGAATAATTTCTGTTTCCACCCAAATCTAAAAGCACTTTCCCGCTTAGTGTGCGATTGTATTGATTCTAGTTGAAAGGTGACCCGTAGTTTAACGGTCAACTTAAGAATGTGGCAGGAACGATTCCTGGCCCATATTTTACTCGTGACGTATATTCGCACATGTCACGGCTTTATGGGGTATTTACGCTTCAGCTTGGGGTGGACCGACACAAAACGCACACGTAAGGATTGATACTGGATATTACAATTGAAAACTCTTAGGGGATTTCGGACTAAATGAAAAAATCTAACCTTCCTGTTGCAGTCTTATACAAATTACAGCCTGTCATCAGTTTTTCACCCGTACGCAATTTTTTTTGCTATAATATTTACCCAAATAATAATATGTAATATTTTTTGGTTATTTTATTGTCATTATTATTATTATTATTATTATTATTATTATTTTTATATATTTTTTTTTATTTTATTTTTTATTGTCCATAATGCCGCTACACAATTCTCTTGACATCTTTCCTTTAGAACCCCCATGCATAACTCTACCGGGATATAATTTCTTTCGTAAATCCCATAGATGGCGTTGATTCTTCGTCATGCTGTGTTTCCGTCCTTTGTTCACAACATGGAATTAGGTCAAAACATGTTGGTTCTCTATGATAGACACAATAACCGCTTGTTTATTATTATCATTGTGGCACAACGTTTTATTATATCTCATGTTGTAAAAAACCCATAGTGATTTTAACATGTAGGAGTCCAGAATTTATCTAAGATTTTGTGTTTAGTGTTGGGTACTTTTTCTTTGAAGTGTCCTCTCTTAAGAACATATGTGTGTATAAGAATCATGAAACGAGTTGTAAAATTGTATCAATTGACGGAAAAAAATGTATAAAATGAATAACAGTGGAAACCAGTTGAGATATGTACACCTAAATAACTTGGATTTTCAAGGTCATTTATTATTTGGATCTTTCTTTTTTAAGAATTTGATACATGTGATTGATGTCTCAACTCGTGCTTTATGGACTTGTGACTTTAGTGTATCCTAACGTATGAAATACAGCTATGCCAGAAAATTGTATCAATCGATATAACACTTCGCACATTAGCTCAAGGCCATATCCATATTATTTAAATGGCCGCCGTAACATAGAATCATTTTTTTTTTTTTTTTTTTTTCTTCATGTTGTTGGGTTTGTTAACAAAGAGGGACACAACAACTAAATCAAGGTAATCTCTTTGAGATTAAAACTAAAATATTTCCATAAGTCTTGTGGTAAAAATGTTATACTCTAAAATGTCGCTGAAACTCATTAGACTTCAATTAAGAGTAATTGTCACATTCGCAAGGTGAGTTATCCTTCAATGTGGCTTAACACAAGCGAGTTTGGGTCTGTGTGAAACTGTATGCAATGACATATATTTATCGGCTCTTCGCCAGCTAATGCAATTTACACTTCTTTAATGTCCCACAAAATTTGAGTAACACTTCGAATACTTTATTCTATAAATTGATACGAATTCTATCGATAAAAGCACTAATGTAGGCCTACACATGATATGGCATTTTTGAGGGTCTTTACATAATGGTTTTAATAATTTTAGACAATATCACAAAACAGTGTTAAGTGACACTCGAAATCTGATATTGCACAAGAATATGTAAACTGATAATATCAGTTGCCTTTGATTCCTTAATGGTCGATGTCGCTAGTGAACCAAAATAGCTTAGAAGCATTGTGTATTGAACCATCTAGATGCATAAATAAGCCTCTATGCAAAAACATTGTACACTTATTGCATTTGCCCAGTGCATGTGAATCCACTTATATCATTTGCCCAGTGCATGGAGATCCACTTATATCATTTGCCTAGTGCATGGGGATCCGCTTATTGCAGCTTATTGACTGCTGGAGAACTTTTCAAACACTCTTTGGTAAAATAAATCGGTTTGGAAACAGGACTGTCAACATATGAACTCATAACATTTATATTTACAAAATTAAATAACAGTATGAATAATAATATTGTTAATTTTCAATAGATCATGCGAGTTCTCCGTTTCATAGGTCTCTTCTTTATCCTCTTCGTCCGTTGTCATAGTCGTCGTCGTCCTCGTCGTTGTTGTGTCGTCGTCGTCGTCTCCTTTTATAGTCTACAACGCCTTGTCTGAAGTCGAAATTGTGTAAAAATTTAAAGAGCTTGAATGTTTTCACTATTTTTATTTTGTGCAACCAAATTCAAGTGCTGATTTATCCTCTCAATAAAATATTCAGATTTCAACAGTAAAGTGGCATATACACTTAACTAGAAAAAACATTAACAATGTGTGTTCATTTATAAACTGTCGCATGAAATACCGTCTGTACCCGCTTATAAGTCGAGTCCAAAGGAAAAATGCAGGGACCCAGATCTGCCGTCGCATAATGCTCCGGCAGATCGGGGTCTATTCAGTTTATTAGAAGTAATCGTGTGAAACAAACAACATAGACCCTGATCTGCCGGCGCATTATGCGACGGCAGATTAGGTCTATGTTGTTTGCAGTTGGATTCTACTTATAAGCGAGTAGAAGGTATAGTTCTCTACATATTTAAATACTTACAGTTACTTATTTAACCTCTTTCATATATGGGTTCGGTACATATCTCAGGCTGACCACATGTACGGATTTCTCGCATCAAACGATTTTTTCAGTACAGATGCAGATACGGATGGTTAATCCAGAAGAACGGATTTTTATGAACTAATTACATTGTTAAACCAAACAGTTCTTTCCTATTCTGCATCTACAAAATGTTTTTCTCAAAACAGTCTCTAGAAATTAAACACATTTTAAACCGAGTGATAAATTATGGCAAAATACCATGAAAATCATACGTGCCTCAATTGCTGTTATATTGCTAACGATTCCCCTCCCCCTTTGCTTTCCCCTAAATGCGGATAGTCTTCCTTAACTGCAGCCAAAGAAAGGAATCTTCGCAGAATGTGTCTGGTCACCATGATTTTTCGACCATCTATTGTATAATTGTAAATTTTTTTAAAAATTTAATACAATGCATATTTACATATTCTGAACATTCATGTTATATTGCTAATTGCAATTTATTAAACCTGAGGAAAGTACACCAAGATTTATTTCGTTGGAAATAATTTGTGGACAAATTTAAAGCCTTTTAAGAGTTTTCCTATCCCAGCCGCTAAACTAACTCGTGAAATCAAGAAGAGCAAAGTTGACTATGTCAAACTTTACGGTATCCTCCTAACGATTGACAATGCTCTGATTTGAACCCTCTTATTGTTATGTTTAGTTAGCAAATCAAAACACCACTTAAAGCCGCGATTTAATAAAACAGAGACAAGAATCACCACTGAGACTGACACAATGATATTTCAGACTCGAGCATTTTCCAATTTTCGATACACACTATCGTTATTCATTATAAGAGGTATTGACTCGTTACTTTAATGATTTACCGAAACTCAGTAAACATTAGGTAAACATTAATTGACACTTGTAATACCAATGTGATTGCGCGCCGATTGATTAGTTGGTTAGAGTTTGTCGTAGCCATTAAGTAGAGAGCGGCTGATTTTATCTCGATGCTTCTCAGAAACAACATATCTTAAGCCAAAGTCTATTTACTTATGAGCCGGTCTGTCAGACAAGGTTTAATAGCTCGCTACCGTTCGCAGACTAATTCGGTCCCAAGCACATTCCAGTACATCTCGAAATTTTATTTAAAAAAATTCTTGAACAATATAGTACATGATCCAAGCGCCAAAATAATGGACATCCAAATGTCCTTTATGGAGTCCAAATAATGAACATCTTAATAGCAGACAGGTACTTCGATTCTATGAATATGCAAGTTAGAGCTAAGAAATCCAGTCACTGCTCGTCTCGTCAAAAAGAAATTCTTGAATCTGATACAGACCCTGCTTGGGACGCCTTATGACCGCAAGGAGCATCATTCCTCAAGTATGCATGAATCAAATTGAATAGACTGAAAATTCGTTTTTAAGAATAAAGGTTATCCTCCCTTTTAAATATAACATAATAAATTATCCTCCCTTTTAAATATAACATCAATCGCTGGCGATTTAAGAGGGATTCTATGCAGGACAAGTATATCTTTAGTTTGTCAATTGGATTAGAGAAGAATAAGTAACCGCTGGCCCCAGTTTCACTAAACATCTCAAAATTTCTTCTTCCAATTGAGATTTTTCAGTATTTTTCTTATTGTTTGATTAGTAGCAATGATTTTTTAACAGAACATCCAGCATGTATCAGGGATTAAAATCCATTCATACAATCTTGAATTTTCCTTATAGGAGTCTTGCCTTATTTCTGAGAAATTGTTGAGGATTTCCTCATATTTGAGGAATCCCTCAATTCTTTTTTCAAGATTAAAAAGGTTTACATGTATTAAATTTTACGAATAAAAGGTGTTTTTGCATCCTTTCCACTATTTCTACCCCTAACAAAAATATCAATATTGTCTTAAGTATTATAAGCAAGATAATGTAAAATCTCAATTTGAGGAGAAATTTTGAGAATTGTCGTGGAACCAGTGCCAGTCAATTGCCTGACTATAAAAGCTGAGATAATCTCTTATATGAATAATTTAGACTGAATGTGGCTTTCTATGGATATCTCTTTGTGTCATTCTCAGTCAAGTTTGTAAGGGTAAATAATGTTCTGCGTCAGCGCTTATCATGTGTATTTTTACAGTCAAGTAAGATTAATATGATTTTATATAAATTCCTGAAAGCTCTGGAGTTATTTTATTCTTTGAGTTAGTTTCAACAAATATATGCATATATCATATGCATCATAATATAAATATATTATGCCATCGACAAAACTGAGTTTATAACGTTGTCAAAAACTCAGGGTTATACATGAAGCACTTCTAAACATCAATCGAATAAATTATCAATCAGCTATATTTCTTCCGGAGACCTGTTCGATGTTTATGCTTCAAAATCAAAGAGATCTGACTGCAAAAACTTGTATAGTAAGAAAAATGTTGATTTTTAATACTAGATTAAGATCGTTCCAGTTTCGCAGAGATAAATGTTACATTTATCACTTTTGCGACGCTCTTGATTAATTCGTAATAATTTTATAGAAGAAATGCCGCAGAATCTCTTTGATTCGTAGATGAAAAATACGTGTATATTTTATCCTGTGCGTCGCCAGACTTGTAGAGTTTCAAGAAAACTGTGCCAGACTTGTAGAGTTTCAAGAAAACTCTGCCAGACTTGCAGAGTTTCAAGAAAACTGTGCCAGACTTGTAGAGTTTCAAGAAAACTGTGCCAGAAAGACATAAACTGTAAAGTCAGGAATTGATATTTAAAACATAATCGGTATGACCTGGACTTTTATACTCACGCTATTATTATAGTTTTTTCTGATACATGGGAGAATGAATATATATATATATATATATATATATATATATATATATATATATATATATATATATATATATATATATCGCGTGTGTGTGTTTTTATTAATCTTTTCTTTAAGTTACAGTACCTAGAGATATGTATCTATATAATAAATACTAATTGTAATCTTCGAACATCATATTTATTTGCCGTGGCATATGCATTGCTGGACATGACTCCATTTTATAATGTCTGTGTTTTTGGTTTGAGTGGGGAAATCAGAAAATAAATAATACATCTGAGGAAATGAATTCACGGAAAGAGTAGTCTCTGTGACGTATTAGACATGGAGTCTCTTGTACTGTATTCAAGAAGCACTGGTTGACTCTGTACATGTCTCAACAAGACTCATATTAGTTGCGAAATATTAAATGTTCACTTTACGTTTCACTGGATGCTTGTAACGGAAGACTGCACTTTTCTACATATTACCTTAGGCATAGCCTTCATGCACTATGCGGTTGCGCCTTTCCCGCAATATAACCAGCTCCCATATTTTTCATTTATACTGGATATGTTAATTGCTTGAAATATATTCACTAACAGAATCGACAATCAAAAATTGGGAAACCCAGTTATTATGAACTATTGCAACCGCGCATGTCTTTGTACTAGTACGATCTTCTCATTAACGTGAATATAAAGACGATACACAAGTCAGTGAACCGATCCGGCCACCTGCTCATTCAAAGAAGGCTGCTGAAGGAACGGATTACAGGCAAAGTTTAGTCTTTCAGTGCCAGAAACTGGTTTGTTAGTCGCACGTTCATAAGAGTACAAGTTCATTCATGGTTCATATTAGGGACCAAGATAGCTAGTAGATTCATCATTTACCATACATAAATAATTGAACAAAAAATAAATATTCATGGTCATCATAGATGGCGCAACAGTGTGACGCTACGCTTGAAATGTTTTCCTTTTTTTCTAGGTCATTACTTACAGTTCGATCAACCGATCAAGACGCATCATGCGTTCCCCAGAGACATTTGCAGTCCTTTAATAAATATAGGATTTGTTTTTTCAACACAATTAAAAAAAGAAGAAGAGGAAACATGTAGGATTTCGTATTTTCACGTTCTTTTCCTGTGTTTATTGTTGTGTTTTGTGTTTGTGTTTTTCGTGTGTCTCTACCTTTAACAAAAGAAACAGCAAGGTCACAAAGGCTAGTTTACACTAATTTTGCACTGCGTGCTGTTATTTTGTTTCAGAGAGAGAGAGAGAGAGAGAGAGGTAATTTGTTTGGTCAAAACACCACCATGTGATCACGATCAGCTATTAATATTTTTGAATAAAATGTTCGATGAATTACTTTTTAGTTCTAAAAATAGAGCCGCGCGACAAACCAATTGAAATTAACACTTAAAAAGAAAAAATGGCTTCCCCGTAATTTGTGATTCCAAAACGTACATTCGTCCTTTTGAACATATTTTAAATTAATAAAATAAGAAATCTAATTCTGCAAGCTCTCCTTTGGTCAGTAAATCATATCAAGCGTGCAGTATCGGCATGAACAGGGCACATTTTTCTTTGTTAAATATGATTCGGAACATCTCGGAAAGCTTTGCGAAGTCACGTGGACTCAGTACATACTCTGAAGTATTAACACATCTGCAAAGAGATCATTCATAGCAAAACGTTTATACGCAGTGTTCATGTTTGTACGTGTGTGTATGTGATAGAACAAGAAAGACAGATTGGGTGGGGAGTGGAGGGAGAGCGCGTTTGAATTTGCCGGGCTTACGAACTAAACGGGTGCTTTGTTTGAAAACAACTTGACAAGACTGACCTACATTCCAGGATATCCAGTTTTGTCTACAATTTCCCTGATGCAGTTAAACACAAACAAACCGATTTGGAGAAGATGCAACCATTCATTATTACAGATACAGACCCTTTGATCTGGATCGATATGAACAGCTAATCCATTATGATAAATGGGTGATAAGGCTAATATTTCACTTGAAATGTACTAAAAAATTTCAGATATAATCAATGGTGGCTGCTCAAGAAAAGAAACATAAAATATCTTAAATAATTTTCGTCCTTTATATTGTTAATAATCAGAACATTACAACTGAAAAGGTCCCCTGTATTTTTAAATATGTATCCTCTATGATTTAGGTTTTGTCGTTACCCTGGCACAGTTCGGTGAAACTGATTGTAATGTCATGAAAAATCTTAAAACTCTCTCTCTCTCTGCCCAATATACACAAAGCTGCAAAAATACTTAGTTATTTTTTTTTAGAATTGAGTTATATTTTCAACGATGAAAATCACTTTAGGATATATCCGAAAAAATGGGTAAAATGGTTGGCTTGAAGAATGTTGACCATAGCTGACCTTACCCATGATTCGGTCTGATCTGAGAAGCCCTCTATCGAGAACTATATCACATATAGTAATGCAAAAGAACAGCTGAAAGTCAAAATCGTTATAATTTATTTTTTTATTTTTTTGAAGAATTAAATATTTTTTCATCTATGTGAAAAAATACGTCTTTCTTTTTCTCAACTTGCTAATTTGGACACTGTCAACGTGGCTCTCATTTTTAATTCCAGAAAATCGCTGAGCATTGGGGATTATGGAATTCATTTTTTCAATGCTAAAAATAGCTGATTCAAAAAAGTGACAGGGTTTTGAATTTCAGAAAAGGAAAACAGAGAAAAACAACAGACTCAAAGACAGAAGTAATTTAGTTAAGAATTGCGATTATAAGAGCGTTATTAGCAGTGCGATTCTGTAACGGACAGTGTATACCACGATAAACGCAGAAAACACACCATTAAACTGTTACATATATGAGCTGCGACGCGAGAAAATGTCTCTTCGGACAATATAACGTCATTGTAGAAAACCAGACGTCATTCAGATTGATGCATCTCCTTTAATATTCATGATATTTGCGTGAAATAAACTGTATTCTTATGTACTTTATAAACAGTCCCATTAATTTAACGTTGTTGCTACCAGTCAATATTAAGCGGTATTGACCGTAGTTAAATAAAAATATTCACCTCGTCCTTTTATGGTAACACGTGCCCACATTCGATGAACTACTTCTGGCTACGGCTAAATAAAAATAGCAACTGAAACGTGGAACGCTGACCGCGTCATACATCTGATGGCCACCTAAGACCGACAATGATTGTAACCCTTTGTACCTGACACCAGTGCTGGTGAATCAGTAGATCTAGCTCTCATTCAAATATATATATATATAATCCAAATTTAATAAAGAAAATCTGAATACATCCGAAGACTCAAATTGCAATAGTAAAAAAAATAAAAATATGATTTATAAAAATATTGAAAATGGACGGCTAGTGATAACTAGTTGGTGATGTTAGTACGAAAGAGAGAGAGAGAGAGAGAGACTGACCTTTGATGAAAGAGAGAGAGAGAGAAAGAGAGACTGACCTTTGATACAATGTATCAGTCAACAACTTCTCTTTCACGTAAACAATGCACTTTTATCCACTGTGAATAGCATTGTTTCATCCTGCACTAGGAATTTAATGAAACACAAGCGATTCCAAAATGAATCTTTATCCTTTTTTTGTGGTATTATCCAAGACCGATTGACCACAATACCCTGGAAACAATTATGACGCACACTGCACTTTCAAATTTACTCGCCACCATGACAGCAACATTGAGACAATCACAAAGACAACCTTATACGGAATTTTTCCGGCTCATCTTTTCATCATGTTATCTTCAATTTTCATTGATGTATTGTGTCATTTGTTCTTAACATCAATATTTCTTTTTTTTTTTTTTTGTTTTGTTTTGGTTACATGACATTTTATCCTCTTTAACAAACTTTGTTTCGTTCACTGCTGAATATCAATAAAGTAGTGTGGTGCTCAGGTTTCATTCATTAAATGAACGACATGTAAAATATTCAAGTTGAAATAATGGTTTGTTTCGGTTGTTATTCCGATAACATAACAGAATGATTAATATGCTGGTTATTAAGTATATAATAAAAAGGTTATTGACTGGAGATTAAAGAATATTGGACCCTCGTTAATGTGGCGTAGAAAGCCATCGCAAGCTCGGGCATTCTGCGCCACATGACCTCGGGCCCAATAGTTTTCAATACCAAATTAATAATCTATACTTATATCCGGAAAGGTTTGCTCTCTTGATCTAAACAAGATGTAAAAAATATGTCAATTTTATACCCGAAGGGACGTTTACTTGCGTCATGGTCTATTTTAGCTTGTGTGACCACATACTGAAAAGGAACGACGAGCATAAACAAAAGTCTCAGCTGAAGTAAAACATAACGCTTGCACTGAACTTACATTTTCATGTTAGCTCACATTACATTAGAGCAATACGCAGATATATATATATATATATATATATATATATATATATATATATATATATATATATATATATATATATATATATATATATATATACACGAAACAGCATGCATGTGACTCGGATATATGTCTTAATTGATAATATTACAGTTTTATCGAATACCAATCGAAAGCAAAAGTTGCACTAGGAGAAGCAGAGAAAGAGCAAAAGTTAGCACGATGAAAGAGAAAATTCCTGAACAGTTGACGTCAAAGACCAGTTTACACAAGGATTATACGGAAAAAAGACATGCTGACTGAGTATTGACTGAATCGCACACATTGTGCATTGAGTCGCCTGTCATGCATGATTGTAGGGGTTCAAATGCAGTAAAATGTGAAAACAAACGGTTAATAATGGGTGCTATATTTGTGAAAATTGTCCGATACAAAGAGAATTTTGTACCAACAGTATGAGGACACATTTAATTCTCGTAAAGTCACTGCACACATATGTGAAACAATGAGAATATTCTAGAAGACTTGTCACAACTTACAAATAAAGTAATTATCGTGTTATTTACATTATTAAACACAGCCATACTATGTACAATATTTTGATTCGGTTGGACTAAGCCTGTTTGAAGTTATTTTGCCTAAAAGACACTTGCGAGTTCAAACATCAACCATCTTGTTGAAATGTTTTACTTATACTCAGCTTAGTCAAAACAAAACCTGTTTAAAGTTTCTCTTGTAATGTAAATACATTATTAGCTTTGTTTCTAGTAGCTAAAATTATATCCTGGATGTAAAGACTAGATGCGAAAAACAGTGAACCCCTGTAGATGGCGCTCTTTGTGACCCTAATTCCTCGTAATGACTTGGGTAAATCAGTACAGCACTCTCGTGTTTCTGGCTTGCATCCCAACTTGTTACCTTATACACAAATGCTAGGTGCCTTTTCACGTTTTCAAAAATGCAGTTTAATTCTTCTGTCATTTTGTTCTTTCCTTTAGTTTTGACCTTTGTATTATTTTGAATAGTTTTTGCTTGTCTGAGTCACGACATAAATATTTAATGTTCTATCTATGTCACTCTTTGTGTCCGTGAGATTTTGTGTATGTCGTATCATCCCCTGAGGAAGACCTAGGTCCCAATGCCGGAAAAAATAATTCCAGTTCTATTTACCAACTTTGTGTTATTATTATTATTATTACTAACATATATATATATATATATATATATATATATATATATATATATATATATATATATATATATATATATATATATATATGTGTGTGTGTGTGTGTGTGTGTGTGTGTGTGTGTGTGTGTGTGTGTGTGTGTAATCAATTAATGAGAGGGATATTATATAACATGTCTGCAGTCTTTGATAGAGATGTTATGAGATATTTGTTCCGTCTTTTGAATACATACCTTGCATTGGAGTTGTTTCCGTCGCCTCATTTTGCGCTACGTGATCCTTGTCATTCATCATGCTTGTTCCCATTACTTTATCTTTATGGGACTCTCTGAAAGAAATGAAAGTATCACCTATTACTTTATCTTTATGGAACTCTCTGAAAGAAATGAAAGTATCACCTATTACTTTATCTTTATGGGACTCTCTGAAAGAAATGAAAGTATAATTTATTACTTTATCTTTATGGAACTCTCTGAAAGAAATTAAAGTATCATTTATTACTTTATCTTTATGGAACTCTCTGAAAGAAATTAAAGTAATCATTTATTACTTTATCTTTATGGAACTCTCTGAAAGAAATGAAAGTATCATTTATTACTTTATCTTTATGGGATTCTCTGAAAGAAATGAAAGTATCACCTATTACTTTATCTTTATGGGATTCTCTGAAAGAAATGAAAGTATCATTTATTACTTTATCTTTATGGAACTCTCTGAAAGAAATCGAAGTATTACCTATTACTTTCTAAGTGGAGTTTTTTTAAAAGATGAAAAAGAAGCATCATAAGGTGTGATATTTTGCAGAGTGATAGCTACTTTAATATGCACAATTTGTTTATTTAAAAATAAGTGCAAAACAATATAATAATGTAATGATCTGGATCCGATGCACGTGTTTGCAACTTATTAATTTCATCAAATTTATTATTTATTGTAAATTTATCGTTGGTGGAGGGTTGGGAATCGATCTCAGGTGAAGAGGTTGTGTGAATTGAAAGTCAAGTGCTTGTTTGTTATCACATATGTAGTATAGACGAAAGAGGTTTAATCAAACGAAATCATTAGTATTCTTTCAACCTAAGTTGTAGCAGTTTTAAAGTCTGTCATATTTAGCAGAAAAATATCGATCATGTTTTTTCCCCGGTTTTAAATAAAAAGTGCTTCAAATTGGGGGAAATATTATAAACTGAAAAAAACACGGAGCGTTATTTTCCTTTCCATAGTCTGAATGTGGGCCTTATACTGACTAAATTTCGAAATAGTAAAACATGAAAATATTGTTAAGAAATCCTAATTAAAATATTATTGTTAAAACTTTTTTTTTCTGGGATGAAATATAGATTAGTTTTTATATTGTTTTTATTGTTCTTACTTTTAATTGAGAAACTGATGTATCTGGTGAGAGGCATAAATTTTTATAAATGATTTGTACATAAATTTACAAAATACATTGCTACTAACTGACAATGATTAGTAGATAAATTTACAAAATACATTGCTACTAACGGATAAGATTGCAGTAGTGTAGATTCTTTTTTTTATATATAGACTGACCTACTTTGTCTACTAGCTAGTGTGGTGTAATCCACTATTTCTACTGGCTAGTGTGGTGTAATCCACTATTTCCAATCCGTTTCCACAAATTTGTCTTTAGTGATGACAAATCACTTTTACTTAATAAAGAATCCATTCTAGTCCAATATTTCTTCCACTTTATGACGAAAATAAGTCACATTTTTTGAGTTGAGAATTTGTTTTATTTCTTTGAGGGACTCAAGATTTGATAATGATATCCGTTTTATAGAGCAAAATAGAAAACCTCTAATTATCAGAGACCAAAGAATGATCCGTGAAGAATCGGTACGGATATTATTATAGCCTAGCCTATGTTACAGCAACCATAAATGAAAAGAAATAGACGTATATGATGTCAGTATACTTCCGGATCCGTAGGAGTCGTGCAAATGCACTTCCTGCTCTAATGAGTATAAGTTTTCGAGCTGAAGACAAAAACACTAAAGATCTAATTGGAAGTGTAATTTATGCATGTATGTACCCAAATATTAGACTCCTTATAAACTGAGCTGGGAAAAATGTTTTTATTCATACCGTACAATGTATCTGCAAATAAGTTATTCAATGAACTAGTAAGTAAGTAAATAAGTAGGTACAAACGGTAAGAAAATAAGTATGCAATTAAGTATGATTATATATATTACGTACAAACATACGCACTTTTAGTATGTATGTATGGATGGATGGATGAAATTGTAAATGATTGGAATGATTAGGTTAACTTAGGAAAGTCAAAACAGAACTTCCTGATTGTAAATTTAGATAAAGGCAGCATCAGCTGCATATCGACATGAACCTCTTTCAAACGATGTAAATACAAATTTAGACAAGGTCGTGGTTATAGACAACGTTACTGTCGTGTCTTTTTCACAATGTTATAATACATTAAAACAATGACAAGATTCTGTCATTTACAGGATGTTATAATAAATTTAGACGTTGATGTAGTCAAACATCATTTAAGTCAGCACTTCGATCTAACAACGCTTTTTGGCACGGATGAGTTCAAATTTACCTACTTGTTCGTTGGTGAAATTCATACTTTTGCGTGACTTTGTAGAACTTCAAAACTGGTTACTCATTAATTGTTAATACTATTTTTCAATAAACAAAAACGATTTAATCATCCAAGTTCCATTTCCCATTGATCTGTCTTTACTTACCAAACGTACATTGACTAACTATACTTATCAAACCTTCATGGAACATTGCTGTTGTTAGTAATTCAAATCAAGGTTCACACACCTGTGAAAGGTTTGTAACGATAATGACTTCAAAATATCTGTGGTATAAAACAAATTTATCTTTACAGATTGAAATCTAGGACTATGACATTGACGTTCTAAATGCAGTCATATGATATACCTTTGTCAAAGATAGGAGTCCATACCACTTCTGCAAATTCTCAAAATTATATATAGATATTTATCTTTCGTTCTTGCAAGTACGAAATTGCGTCTATACCAATACATTCAACATTTTCCTTTCCTGCGCTCATTTCAACTGTGATATGGATCTATTTAAGGAAGTCGCTGCTACCTTCTATAAAGCTAGTAAATAAAATTTATACTAACTACTCCATCGATAATAAGTTCAGCCAACAAAAGCAAAAACTTCATTCAGAAAAAAGTATTAATTAAATACAAAAGAAGCAATAAGTGACACTTAAATTGCATTTTCTTATCCCAAGCAGACGAAAAGAAATGTAGAAAAAAATGTTATGAAGCCAGCCATTTCTTTTTTTCTGGGTAAAGTCACTTGTCCTGATAATTAATAGTAGAATCGATCCATTAAGTGCATAACTAATTGTGCCCAACAATACATACTAGAAGCAAGCGGTCGATAGTGGCTTTTAAGCCATTATCATCATAAAGAGTAAAGAAAGCCAATCGATGGTTACAAGTGCCAAGGCACAAAAACCAAGTTTCATAAAGTAGGCCAACATGTCGCAATTTCTGATTTTATGAGGCTTCTCCAATTAAAGCTTGTGTTGATGAAATCAACAAGATATGCTATAAGTTAAGGTAGATAAGGATCTTATTTAAGTACTTCAATGTAGTAGATGCTAGTATGAAAGTCTTTGGCTTGTGAAATTACAAAAGTACTAAACCAAGTGAAATGATGACATGCCAATAACGTATGAGGATAATTTGCTTTAAGTTTATTTCCTCTTTCTGAAATTAATAACAGAAATACACATGAAAAGAAAATAAATAGATATATAACCAGGAAGACAGATGGGTAGATAGATTAGATTAGAGAGACAGATGGAATGATAGATTAGATTAGATTAGATTAGAGAGACAGATGGATAGATAGATTAGATTATATTCGATTAGATACATAGATATATAGCTAGATAGATTAAAAACAATACTTTTGTAATCATCCTTCAAATGGTCAAGACAAAAATGTTAATTTACTGTATTTTGGAATGTGCGGTTTTTACATTCCTTTTCTCTAAAGACGTGCACTTTACCGTATATAGATATGCGTGTCAAAATGAGGGAACAAGTGTGGCGTGTCAGAATGAGGGAACAAGTGTGGCGTGTCAAAATTGATGGTGTTCTTACATACTGTGCCGAATATAAAAACGTGAAATTAGCAGTTTAGTTCAGCACCAATTTTTGTATATTGTCTTCCGTGATTATTGAGTGAGGAATGACCGCAAAATAAATGATTTAAAAGATCATTTTATTGGTAATGAAATATACAATATTGTCATTTTTCTCGTCAAGGCAATGTCATGGGGCATAGAGCTAGGGTCGTATGTCAGGCTGACAACCAAAGACTATTTCAAAAATGCTGACCAAATAAAACCATTTTAAAAGGTAGATTTTTTTAAAAAACCAAATTCCCTAAACAAAACGAAAACGTGAATGAATAACAACATCTATTCAATTTTCATACGTCATCCTGTAATTGTGTCCGTCAGTCTGTCAATCAAATGTTTGTTCCTAAGTGATATCAAAGGCACAGCGTTGCGTACCTTCACCAAACTGCACAGATTATCTCTTTCGTTCCAAATCAGTGCTACCAAACTTTATCGTCACTCAAACTTATTTTATGAAATTACATAATGTACCCAATTTACATGCCATGTGATGTATGCATAATGTACTGTTTTCGGTATTCTCGTTAAGCGATTACAATAATATATTATTTGAATCAATAATATCTGGCACTACCAAATTAAATGTAAATGATCAGCTTATCTTTGTTGATCAAAAGTCATATAAACAAATGGTTAAACATCACTGGATTTACCTGCTTCACCACCTCCAAAGACAAAAGAAGTATTCACAAGTTATTCGGGTTGCTTGTTGTTTTTTTTTTCTTCCACTTATTTCGTCATCCTCGACACATTTGCACATCTCTATTATACTGTCTTTCCAATCTACAAAAGCTGCTTAAACTTATTGCACACACAGAGACTTTTAAACTTATTGCACACACAGAGACTTTTAAACTTATTGCAAACACAGATACTTTTAAACTTATTGCACACACAGAGACTTTTAAATTTATTGCACACACAGATACTTTTAAACTTACTGCACACACAGATACTTTTAAACTCATTGCACACACAGAGACTTTTAAACTTATTGCACACACAGAGACTTTTAAACTTATTGCACACACAGAGACTTTTAAACTTATTGCACACACAGAAACTTTATAATTTTAATCACAGCCCTGGCTGTTACAAAGAAAAAAGTATGTTTGTACAATTTCGCTGTTTTCTGGATTTCACATATGTTCAAAATATTATATAGTCTGAGTTTTATCGACCTTTTCCACCCCGTTTTTGATAATGGGACAGTCATGTTGGGGTGTGCGGTCAGAGCGTATTCACTATAGAAAACATGGAATTCCTCCAAACCACGCTGAAGCGGCATGGGGTTATCATTTTAATAGGGGCTAGCAAAAACGACATCGTATAGAACTCCACCTTCCTCATTTCGATAAGTAGAACATTTATTCTCATTCCTAACAATTGAAACTTATTTCCTCTCTTTAATAAGCTGATGCACAGGCCAAATTTACAGAGTTTACAAACTCGACATTGTACTTTACCATTTTTTTAGTTTACATTGAATGGTCACGTGATCCAAATATCGTGGCCTACATTTGTTTTGGCGTCAGAGGTCAAATGATCAAGTGACACAGGTAATCTATGCAAGGAAAAGCCCGATTGCAATCGAATACTGATGCCGCAAGATTTGGTGAATATGTGACAAAGCTATTCTAAATGAAAAAAGTAGAATGTTAGCAAATGCTCGATAATCGACTCATTTGTCGACTTATTAAAGTTACAAATTATGCGTTAATTGCTATGTCTGAAATGGTAAATATTCTACTTATCGATATGAGGCTGTTACGGTTCCATACAATGTCGCTTAATTGTGTTAGCTATGTTTAAAACGACTACTAACATGCCTCTACAGCATGGTTTCGGCTAATCCCATGTTTGTATAGGAAATACGCTCTGACCTCACACCCCAACATAACTGTCCAAATATCTAAAAAGGATATGGGAAAGGTCAGAGGAAACTCGGACTAAGTGTTATAATCCGTTTGGATGGGCCACATCTTGCCACCAGATCAAAGTCAGAGAGTTGTTCAGTAAAATGTACTTGTACATCTTATAGGGGAACATACTCTCATTTTTTGATTTCTTTGAAACATATCTCAGATCAGGTCTAATTGTTGGCATGTCTGATTTCTTTGAAACATATCTCAGATCAGGTCTGATTTCTTTGAAACATATCTCAGATCAAGTTTAATTGTTGGCATGTCTGATTTCTTTGAAACATATCTCAGATCAGGTCTAATTCTTGGCATGTCTGATTTCTTTGAAACATATCTCAGATCAGGTCTAATTCTTGGCATAAAAAAGGCGGTTCATATAAAAGACGTGTGAAACTTCTCTATCGCCTCTGTAGTACCCACATGGACTTCATCATATTGGCCAAAACGAACAAGCTTGGATAATATCTTCTGAAATGTACGTGCAAAACTATCATTATGTCATAGTAGTCTGTCCTTACCCTCGAGCCTATCCGTTATATCACACCAAACGAAGGCACGAAGACCCGGAAGAATTGCCTCTGTATACATGCTATTGCAGCAGAAACAGTCTTAAGTAGACTCGAGTACATGTATTTTCCAGTAAAGACACAATATAATAGTATGTGTTATTTTACACAATTTAGGATAACATCTAAGGGCAAGAATGTGTCTGTTTGGATCCAATGCATACATTCTCATCTTTTCCATCCCATGGGAAAGATCACATGTACCATCTCGTGTGGATCTCATGGACATCAGGAAGTTAAATTATATGGTCATTTAGGAGTTAAATATCTTCAATGTACCCTGTCATAACATCCATGCGACGTTTCCATGTTATTTAAGGATTATATCACTGAAGCCAACATATGTCATGCGCTGTTCGTGCTTTCGGAATCATTATTAGCCACTGCTTCTGTGGCTTCCTGTACTGCTTCTACGCAACTATCCATCTTATTTTCCATGCAAGTTTCAACCAACTATGATGTTGAAGAATGCCTGCAGAGTAATTGTATCAGCAGTTATACCGCTTTCTATGTACCTACCTTTCGCTATTGTTCATCGTTGTCGGGATATATAACAATCCACGCAACATTCACACAGTCGATTTATTATCGTATTCAATACATCTGTACATCGCCTAACTCTCCATGCAACTCTTCTATTCGATGCACTGAATGTCTTTACAATCATATCTAGACATTTCAGCCTGATTCGCGATTTGGTAAAGGTACATGTTTTTTTTTTCCTTCTCAGGTTCAGAACAAACGTATTACTTTGTTTCACGTTTTATGCATAGTAAGTAGTGTACTCATTACACAGTTGATAATTAGAGCCATCATGCTGATCATGACCTTTACTCTACATTGCTATTTTTTACATCCCTCTCAATCTTTTAACATCAAATGACCATTTTGAAAAGATCTTGATCTTTATCTGGATTTGTTGAATAGTTAGATATTAATGTAGACATGCTCGTGTGCATTTTGGGGTTCAGAATTGGATCTTTAGGTGCGTCCTTGAATTTTAAGGTAAAAAATGGAACTTTGTTTTCCAGGTTCCTTTTGCCATAGGATAAATGTTATATGTTCTCAGCTTTCCTACACTTATCCCACGGAACTACAACTGATCTAGTACTAAATATAAACAGCCAGGATTTTTATTTTATCAGAGAGAGAAAAATCTGGGCCAGGTTTAACCGACACTTATTCCAAGTGAAGGCTTTTGATTTATCAAATAAAAGAAACACTCCAAGTTTCCTTCGATATTAAAGTAACATTGTGACGTTCTATTAGCTATATACCTTAATTTTATTAAAAACAATTAAAGCCTTGTTCCACTTATACGGATCTATATTCGTTGTGTTTGTCTTCCTGACCAAAGGTCTAGATGGAAATTCAATACTGTATGTGTAAATATCAATTCTTCTTCTTCAGGTGATAAACTCAAAACTATTCCATGACAACTATTTAAGTAATGCAAAGGTTCAAAGAATTAACAATGAAGAGTAAAAGTGTGAGATATTGATATAAGTGAGTTAAAACACATTCAAAATTGATCATTTCCAAAGTCTACATGCTGAAGTGAACATCAATAGAAATGAACTAAAATACATGAAATATAGATTGTCAGCAGCCAGTGGCCCTTCTATTAGGCAGAAAGATTGAATAGAGTTTCAATTTTATACAAATATAATATTAAAGGGACGTATAATATACCAATATGGTATGGATTAAGATTATACGATGGCTGCGAAAAACTAGTGAGAACAGAGATTTATGATAATATGAGATGACATTTGGACACAAAAGTTTGAGAGTGCGTCGATGAACAAACTTGAATTATTTAGACTGGAGACAGGGAAACAATATAAATCAGTTGATTTGGCAGGGACACCATATGGCTACTATAAAATAAGGAGAACTTAATGTTTAACAAAAAAAAATGGATTCAGGAGATTAGAGAAATCAAAGAAACTGAATTGCGTGCACATGGCTAAATAGTACCCTTAACAAAAAAGTAACATAAGTAGGAAAGTCAGTACTTAAGTAAGTAAACGGAAGAATCTAGTCTTAGGCTGGGTTGTCACTTTTTGAGATAGAATATCAAAAACCTCACAATATCCCAAAAATTAACCAGATACGCTAAATATTCTCTATATGATGTTTTCTCTGTTTATACAAAAGGTGAACTAATATGAGATGAGGGTTATGAAGATGCATAAGAATGTTTTTCATTCATATTGTGTTGCCTATGGCTTGTCAACCATTGTAATTTTAAGTTTGCTCTTACATTTTTTTCATTTTCGGGAAACGACAATCTGTACAATCCGGATCCAAACTTGTACCATTTTTAATTGCTAGCTTCCCATTTCTAAATAACACAGAAGTAAATTGGTAACTGTCGATAAAATGTGTGGATGCAGTTTGAAAAATTAATTGCAGCAAAGAATCCTGAGCACAATGAGGCTGCATGAACAATTGACTGAAACTTTTTCAGGCAGTTTATCTTAGTAAATAAGTTTTCATGCATTCAATAAATAAATGTTTCGCCACATATACATATAATTTTAACGTCGTTCTTTTCAAATCACAAACACTAAAGATCTCAATTCAAGACCTTTTTCGTAATTATCCAACAGGTAAGTATCCAGCAGGACTAACTTATATCAAAACTCACTTTTAGCAAAGTTCATTACCGAATGAAATCTTCTCCCTTTGGAGAATAGGAACAACCCTTCATGGTATTCCTTTATTGTACAGAAGCAGGAACCTTGGAAAGGTCCCAACCTATTACTATCAAGGTGAAAGATTAGCACAATTTTTAACATTCAAGACTTTTAATAGGTTGTATTTGATTAAACCATGACCTATTCAGAAATCATTCGTCATTAAATAACAGTTGTTCGTGTAATTGAACAAGAGACTGCAACACGTTTTCTTTTTGATCGTACCAAACATATTTGTATCAGGAACCGTAAAATAGATACATTGTCCCAATATGTAGACATATCTTCGTTACTAATGGGCAACCTCTTGCAATTTCTTGATGCAAACGAGGAGATATTCAGCGTTTACCAGAAATTCGTAACAAAACCTACGAGATTTATCTAATATTTTTGTATGTCTTCACACTTTTCCTGGTATGACCCCAACTGCAGTTTATGTATCCCGTCATCTGAGTTCAAATTCATTTACCCTCTCCCCCTCAGCACCAACTGTTTTCGTATCTTGTCTTCTAGTATGTGGCAACATCTTTTTGCTATAAGTACTTGCTAATTACAAGGTGATACCATTACAATACTGTATGCGCGATTTTTTTGAATATTTAATTAGCTTGTATCAAATCCTATATATATCTGTTGAGTGTCCTTCAGTCCTCATGTGAGTCAGATCATCAAAGTAAAGATTATTCTTAATGAGAGAGCTCGAAATAAGCTCAATCCTCGTTATCTCTTGATGTGATATTTTGAATGTACTTTTAATAATGATGTTTGCAAATAAATAATGTTTAAAACAAGAGAGATTCCTGAAGTTACAAAAAAAAAAAAAAAAAAAAAAAAAAAAACAACAACAAAAAAATCCCTTTGCTGGTCTCGACATTAATAAAAACTAATTCTACTAAATACATTAAGTTCAATACAGTAATATTATTGATTAATTCACTCACCTTATACAGACGTCATTTATGATCCACTCCTCTGCAATTTATGAAATAAACTGTTCCGCTTTACCATGAGGGATCACTCTTGCTTCTGTCTCGTTTCATCTTCCATCGTCCAATTTGGACCAGCGTAACGCGGACCTGAAAGAGTGAACTATTGCTAATCAAATAACCACGTGACCGAAATATTATGATGAAAAATAGTAATCGTCCTTTCCTATTATCTATCACTTTGTAGGAGACAAAAGGATGTAAATAGATAGCGTCAATAACGAGTCTTCGCACTTCAAAAGTACATATTGTGTTAGATGGGCACTTAATCTGGAAGACAATGCATGCTTCTTGCTCTTGACATTTCAATTGGCACAGCAATGCAGAACAAATGAAATCCGTTAGCACTGTTTGTTCTAGCTCGAGAGTGCATATTGGGTGTATAAATTAAGTAAAACATGCACTTTGACTGACATCAGAGCGCGAAATTTCATAGATTTGTTTTCGAATACAAATGTTCTACAGTAAGTTAATTGACAAAATGTTGTATACTAAGTGAATTGACACAACTTGCAATGAATTGATCAAATACCTTAGCTATGTGGCTGTTTAACTCTGTTAGGAATCAATGACTGATTGCAATGTAAGACTATTAAGTTATGAGCCCAATGTTTAACTCAACGGTTCCTGCCCAGGTAGTCTTATTGTTACTCTTGTTGACCACCAAGCGCACTGGCAAGACTTCTTCAATACCATCGAAGCGAGATAATTAACAAGGCAATTCCATCAGTATAAAGGAGTGGAAAAGGCAGTGCAGAGTAATATAACTGCTCATAACATCACATCAGAACCGTGTAAATAACGGTCTAGAGGTATCAATATTATAATTGATCCGAATTTTATTATTTAAGGGAGGGATTTGATAGATATATGAGAACGCTTTAACGAACAATAGCTGTGAAAAGGTACTAATTGATAAGTTATGTTCTACAAACAGTGTTGTAAACACCAAACAATTTAGATAAAAAAAAGTGAACTCAACGTATTCAATAGAAAAACTCTGCATTTAAGAAATCTTTTGATTTCCATGTTGGCATATGGTTTATTGATTTAAGGCCACTGTAGAATTAATAATTTTGATGTCTGCAAACACAGGTTTTAAAGTCCGTATTATGTTTTATACGTTTACTGATGACTTCTAACCCTTGTAATCATTTTTCATACACGAATGGGTATTCATGGCACATTGTAGCTTTAAAATCAATGCGGATGCTTTTGTTACTTACAAAGCGGGTAACAATGTCTGAAATTTCAAATCTATCGAATGTCAGATTTAATATTTTCGTGAAAAGAGTTTTAGATTATATTACTGATTCAAGTCTCGCAGACAGAATGAGAAAAGACAAATTTCCTTAAATACTACAATTTCACCAAAAGCTGAAGGCAGTCAGGGAACACAAGACTTTATTGAATATATGCAAGCTAGATTTGTGCATGAACAGAGAGAGGAAGGGGGAAAAAGCAAACATTTATCATGTTCACATTCTATCGTTGTGACTTCAGGTTACCGATATTTGACATCATGGTAGACATCAACAAATGGTCGACAAGACACTTCGTCGAAGCATGATTTTGCCGACAAGATCGTTGACAAATTTTAATTGTATGCGAATAAACTAGAGAATGTGTTGTGTCTATTTACAGAATATTTAATACATATGTACATGCGGAGAACAAGAATTAGTGCAAATTGCTTGGTTAAAACCACCAACACTGTCATTCACTAATATTTTATATTCAGCATAATCCCTTTCGGACATTTGAAGTATGCTCCCTTGTCAAAATCTTTCGGACTATTTTGAAGTCGTTCTGACTTTATGACGCATTCATATTTGGTTTTTCTTTTAACCTCCAACGACCGATAAATCAAAATTTAAATGTATTCAAACATTCTTCCTCCTTCAATGCATCCAAATACATACGATTGAATGATGTTTAGCTATAGTCATCTCAGATCTGGTCATTTCGGAGATACTCCACTCCGGTTCTGTCGTAAACACTCCACATTGGGTAGGAATAATTAGGAGGCTGTATGTATGTATGTACTTATTTATTTGATATTAATAATTGTTTTAATTCAAGGTTTTTATTAGCATTTATTTTCAACTGAAGTTTGTTCAAGCTACTCATTAAGTTTTTCCTATAAAATTTAAGGACATTTGTTTCACATAGGTAATTATACATGCTTTCTGCTGTGATTATTCCTTATTATACCCTTACGCTCACTATCCGCCCATTACTAAACACACATGAGTTACAGAGAATGTTGAAAAATATGTCGAGAGGGAGACCTGTCGACGAAATGGCACGTCGATAAAGTTTTGTCGACCAGGTGTGCCTATTGACGAAGTGTCGTGTACCATTTGAGTTCACATTAATAGGAAAGTGCAATGAATTGTGAGAGCTATTCGAAACAATGCTCTGTCAGCTTCGCTAAATAACGATACATAAACCAATGGACACCAACAGATCTAAAGAAAAGGAAACACAAAGTTCACATTAGTAGGAAAGTGCCATGAATTGTGAGAGCTATTCGAAACAATGCTCTGTCAGCTTAGTTAAATAACGATACATAAACCAAAGGACACCGACAGATCTAAAGAAAAGGAAACATAAAGAATACATTAGTAGGAAAGTGCCATGAATTGTGAGAGCTATTCGAAACAATGCTCTATCAGCTTAGCTAAATAACGATACATAAACCAAAGGACACCGACAGATCTAAAGAAGAGGAAACACAAAGAATCAGAGCAATAAGTACATTGCTTTACAAGGTGATTATCGTGAAATCTCCAATTTTGCAGAATACGGCCAATCCATTAATAGTGTGCATGCTCCTTATAAAATTAATGAATAAATAAGTAATATAGGCAACTAGAGGCGAAGCGAGAGGTTGTCGAATGGGGGGTGGGGGCAATTGCCCCCAGGCGCCAGGCGAAGGGGGGCGCCGTCGGGTGCTTTTTTTGCAGCTGAAATTTTCATAATTTTTCACCTCACCTTAGTGTAACGGGGGCAATTCTTCACAAAACTTATATTTAGGAGGCGGGGGTGGGGAGGAAGGAGGTTGACAACTGACATAACAACTGTTTTCTGTGGCAAAGTAGGGGCGCCACTAAAGAATATTGCCCCCGAGCGCCTCTGTAGGGGCGCCATTAAAGAACACTGCCTCTGGGCGCCAAGAACCCGCGCTCTGCCACTGTAGGCGACTAATATAAACATGATTAGGTTTTGTGGGGGGATGACTGTTAAATCAATATTTATTTTCCATACTTTGATTATAAATTAACATTGCATTTTAAGACTTGACAAATTTCCAGATAGTCGTAGTAACTATAAACGTTACCTAAAAAAGGATTAGTGTATATAGAAAGGATAAAAGCTCCTGTCTGAATCAACACTAAGAGGGTCTATATCATAAAAGACAAGGAAGGATTTACACAAAATTACGGAATAACTAAAACAAAGGGTGGGGATTTTCTTATATAGACATTGCACGGTCAGTAAAAAAAGTTTAAATTGCATAAATTAGAGGTTACTCAAGTACAATACGTTTACCTTTCAGCATGAAGTAAAATATAAATCCCTATGTCAATTTTTAAATTAATGATTAGCTTTATCAATAATTCATAAAGATTTTCCGCATTACTGAAAAAAGTCAACCTATTTTAATCAACTCGGAAACAAGTATATTTCTGATATAACTAAGATATTTCAAACCCCAAAATATTTCCGTTGTTTCCACTACGAACTTCATGCTGAAAGAACGAGTTCAGAAACAAGGAAATATGAGAAATAACGAACAGAAAGTTATTACCAATGAACAAATTATCTATCAAATAACAAATTATCATCAGAGGGAGACACATTAGTTCGCTTACTTATGTACGCCCGCGCAATTGCGTTTGATTTATGCTACCGAGAAGTAATTCGGAGTCGCATACCCTTTCCTGTTCGCTTTCCATTGCGCCGCTGGTAACTATGAAGAGATGTATGAATAATAGGCTGATTAATATAATAACACACTTCCTCCGGCCATAGTGGCCACTCTGAGTGAATTTTAGATGCTATTATATTTTCTTTTTATATTTGGGATTAATATATGTTTACTACAGCAAGGAAGGTAAAAAATATGAACAATCGACGCAGTCCATCAAGTTATTGCCTAGCTTATCTAAAGTCTACTGCCGAACATTAGTTTTCTTGGCCAATTGATATAACAAAATTCGGGAATAATCAAGTATTTCTTAAAGTCCCCATTGGTTCGTTCTTACTGAGGTTGACGGTATATAGACTTCATGTCATTAAAACACGACCATAGGATATTCAAAAACCCAAAGGACGGTACTTGACATGAAAATCTATAGGTAATTTGAACACCAAAGCAAGACGATCACACAGTCAAAGAAAGATGAAGAAAAATGAGCTGCACAGCCTATGAAGAATAAATAGACGATTAAATTTTCTCGAGATAAAATTCGATATTGAAGACAAACTTTTCCCTCATCCCCAAACTTTTGATGATGATGATAAATTCAGATCATGTGCGTCAAAATAGTGCAGGAGACTTGTTAGTATAGGGTCGTTAACTGAAAATTAATTAAGGTGAAAAGGATGAAACTGTTTGCAAATACGTGGTTAAATATATACCAAATTAAAGTAGAGAATTAAGTAAATTTTACTGATTGAACAGAATCTCTTAAAACAGATGATGAAATATTATTGGTGTACATCATGCTACAAAACATGCTGTAACGTTACTTTTAAATTTGCTTCAGATACTATAAAAATTGTCTAATAAGGTAAAGATATATATGGGCGTTACTTCTTTGATGTGGTATGCATCATATATTTTACCCATTTTGCACGAATACATTAGACGAACATCCATTTCTTGTACATAAGTAGTATCATGTATGTGTAAGATAATATATTTAATAATTTTAAAACCACTAGAAGAGAGTATTTTCAATAATGATTGCAAAAGTCATATTTTCATAGTAAAATCATTCAATTTAAGTCACGATCATTGTAATAACTAATAGCTAAAGAAATTAAATATCATCATTTGGCAAATATATTTTTATTCATAAAACAGAACACATTTTCAAAGACAAAAAAACCCAAAAAAAACAAAAAAAAAACACACAAACGTACTTAAACTTAAACTCACGGTTATTTGACAAACGTAGCTATAAAAAGCAGGTGTTTAGGAAAAGAAATTGCTTATCGGGCGAATTCTTTTCTGTATAAATAAATTGTGCATTGATGTATTTTTATGAAGAAAAAAAAACAAAAAAAAAAAACGTTTTCTTAAAGTTAACGTCATGGATTTCGTTGTAGTTGCAAAACAATAAATTCAGTTACCCAACTAAAACCAGAAGCACGTGTCAAGAAAATTAGACCACTTCCTCCTATCTCAACGAACAAGAGTGACATTATTTGCAAAAGCACGAAACATGATACACACAAAAATAAACGAATCCACGGCATATTTTATGAACAAGTTGATAACATTTCATCGTGAGTGGAAGATACGTGGGGCAAGGTTATTTGATAAGATATAATCAAATCACAGAACTGAACTAAGCTGTACGCATGAAGTGTCGATCTTCGATGATACAGACAAATATGCAAACCACTTCAATCATCAATCATCTTTCTTGTACACTACCATCAACGAAACGGCTAATGAATGAGTTTGTTTTACATTTTTTGCAGATTTTCCCTTGTTGTCTTACTGATGACACAGAACAAGCTTAGTCGGGATGGGTATGTTAGACCTTTTGAGCAACAAGGTTTCATGTGTATTCTATCATCATCCACTAAACGAGTATTGACTACACACGAGCTGGTCAACGCAGTTAAACGTTATTTTACCGAGTGCCAGATTGTTTAAGCATTTTAAAAAAGCATGGCCATGGGGAAGGAAAAATACAGTACTTAGAATGATTTTTTCCACTCGAGATTAAACGCAGTTAATGACGACTAAGGTTGAAAGCTAAAGAGAAAGGATTTAGACTTTTGAGGAGAATTGATCGGGCAATAGAAAAGAAATACTAAACATCCTAATTTGTACACTTTAAAGATGGTAGCGGGGTACTGTGACGTCACAGCTCGGCATTTTGAAAATGCAGTATTCAGAGTTAACCGGTGACATAATAACGAAATAGTTTTATACCCATGGTAAACTCAGTACTCCGCTGATATGGTTGGAAAATAAGCTTTTCCATATTATCTGGAAAGAAATTGCAAGACTCGAAAGTTTATTGGAAGAAATATCAAGATCTTATTAATAGTATGCTATTATTATTTTTGGCTTTACATGACCGTGTCAGAAGAAAATTAGCTGAATAGTTATATAATGAAGTCCAAGTATTGCCAATTTAGTATCGTCTATACTCGCTTATAAAACGAGTCCAACTGCATACTGCACAGATCTAGATCGGCTGTCACATGATGCGCCGGCATATCTGGTCTATGCAGTTTGTTAGGAGTAATCAGTAGAACAAACAATATAGATCCTAACCTGCCGGCGCATTATGTGACGGCGGATCAGGGTCTATGTTGTTTGCAGTTGGATTCAACTTATAAGCGAGTATAGAGGGTATATCATAATTGTTTCTGGTCGGTTAAAGACTCCATCAATCAATATACAGTAAAGAAAATCATGAGAGCAATCAAAACTGACTTCATTAAAGCTTTCCGCCTCTAATTGAATATTTTTTAAACTTTGAGCAATTACTGTTGTATTAAGTCTCGGATGCATATTTTAAAACTTAACTGTCTTGAAATTGTACAGAGTTAAGCATTTTTTGAAAAAAAAATTTGTGTGTGCTTCAGTTGAGACTGGGACGGCAAGCAACATGGTTTAATCCCCACATGCAGAATAATTTATTTTACAAATACTGGTAGTCATACAAAATAGAAGAATTAATATCAACCTTTGAAACATTATAATTCATAATCTATAAATGACAAATCCTTTACTCTTTAACCTTGATCGAATCAATAATGCAATATTACTTTTCGTTCCAAGTAAATCAACGCAGTCTGGCAAGAAAATGCTCGTAGGAATAACTTACATTCATTTGCTATCTGATTTATATAGATGAGAATACAGAACATAAAGCGCGCCAGAATTAACTTGCAATCAAAAGACGTTTTAAAGGGAAACTTTCCTTGGATTAGCTTACAGATGATTTTGTTTTTTGCTCAACTATTGTTTTTAAAACTATGATTGTAACCTACCGTATATACCCGCTTATAAGACGAGTCCAACTGAAAATCGTACAGACCCAGATCTGCCGTCGTGTAATGCGCCGGCAGATCTGGGTCTATGCAGTTTGTTAGGAGTAATCAGTAGGACAAAGAACATAAACCATGATCTGCCGGCGCATTATGCGACGGAAGATCAGGGTCTATGTTGCTTTCAATTGGACTCTACTTAAAAGCGTTTATATTCGGTATAAGTATCAAGCAGTAGCTAATATTTTATAAAATATTCACAAATATGTTACTGAAGGTAGCAACAAGTCGGGCTGTTTATCCGTTGATGACGGACTAAAATAAAAACTCGAATGAATCGACCAAGTCCTAATGATACAAAGAATTCTAGCTTGTCGAAAATAGTTCATTTAATTATGCATGTTATCACTCCACTGGACACAATAAAGGCCAATAAAAGAAGATGACTGTAACGATAATAAATTCGGAATACTGGTCGACGCAAATAGTAGCGGAAGCAGAAACAATATGAAAGGCAGTGTCAGACCCTGGACATTTTCTTTCTATTAATTGTACTCGAGGCCCTATCTTGGAAGAACATATCTATTATTTTCCCTCGAGTAAGTTCGTATACATGTAAATTTTCAATTTTCTATATGTTTTGTCAAGCAAATAATCATGCTGATTACTTTATAAACTGATACAAATGAAATTGTGAACATAAGGCAGAATTACATTGAAATATATTCATTTTCTGTGTGTGCCTGAAATACAAGTATTCGGACTGAAGCATTGGTTCAGATTTGGAGAGGCGATGCTAAGTATACATGTATAAATAGGTGTATAACTTCAAGAATGTATGTACAGCTTTTATATATATATATATATATATATATATATATATATATATATATATATATATATATATATATATATACAGACGAGTAAATAGAAAAACATAGAAAGAAAAAGTAATGTTAGTAAATGGTCTTTTTTATATTTGCACTCATATTCCTAAAAACAAATCATTTTTTCAAAACAATTTTAAAGTTATCAATAGAAGAACAAAATGTCATGTAATATAATTATTTTACTTAAATACTCCAATTTTGAGTCTCTTTTTTGCAATAAGATCAATCGAGAGTCGCTAACGAAAAGCGAATGGATTTCTCCGATGTGATTATTTAGCTCCAGTTTTAGCCAAGGTTTAGTCAAGGTGCATAAACACTGATCGTCAAAACTTCATCTTTCAATATGTCGCCTAGCAATCAATTTTTTGTATAGACCGTTGCACGGTGCCTTAAATGTTGAAGGACCACTATCTATGTGATCCCCAAAACATAGAAAAATATTGACTGGCAGTGTTCATTTATCTTCCATTGCATTGTTTTGGTTTGTGCGACAAATTAAATCATTATACAGGCAGCAAGAGAGTTTGTAGTACACTGCGTTTCCGAGTGTGCTCACCTCACAAAATTCAAGATGTTCAACATGCAGTGTTTCGGTAACAATTCCCCCATTGACTCATTTGTATACACATAAGTGTTGCTTGGTATTGTTGGTTTTCTTGTTGTTGTTAGTGTTATCAAGTTCTAAGTCGTCTCACACGTCGGTGTAAACCAGGTCATATTCAAATTTACGTCAATAACTTTTACCGACAGCTGGTTAATGGTGGCGAAATAAACAAACCTGAAATTAAATTATACGGAATGTAAAACCGATTTCAGGTCTCGTATTACATTGTATCTTTCAATTTGTAATATCTATGACTAATAGAAGTAAAAATGCATATCATCGTGTAACACGTTACTTGCTTTCAATATGTTTTAATGAGAAGAATAGAGACAACCTATACTACCATTTGACCACATAGTATTAGGCATCCAAATCGAGAGGTAAGGCAAAGAGTTAAGCAATTTCATTATTCCCTCATCAATCGAGTTACAAAAGGATTTTGCATTTAGCTCATTTATTTGTTGGTTCGTGGACTCGTTCGTTCGCTGGTTTGTTACACAATCTATACCCTGTAGCATATTTCGCCCATACTCATTAAAATTTATATGTGGTTGCATCTTATCAATAGTAACTAAGGTATATCTTAACATAGGTCACTGTGACCATTAATAACCTTGAGTGACTTTTGTATTTTCAGAGGTTTGTTTTTACACCATCCAGATGGATCCTTTTGCACCCACAATTATCAAAATAAATAAATAACCCACCCTTGCCAAAAGTTTGTCACTGTCAGCTATTTTTCACACTTGAGTTACTATTGAATTTTTAGGGAACACTTCACACATCCATTTCTTGGACCCTAATTCACCTACAGTCATTAAATCGACATGTGGATGCCTCTGAAGCAGTCACCAAAGCATGCAAAACTAAAACCTGTAACCTATTATTCGCGCTTGATTAACTGTTGCGTTGTGAGTTTTGTTCTTTACATCTTTCATATCTTTCTCGTCTAATACTCATCAAATAGGGCATGTAGATGCATCTCCAGCAGAGCAAATAACCCAGTATAGGTCACTGGGATCTAATTTCACACTTGATTACATTTGTATTTTCACTCTATTGTACCATTTGGTTGAATGCTTTTTTAAAAAATCTATTAAATTTAGACTCAACACATCTCATTAGGAATAACTCATTCATACCAAACACATTTTTCACACGTGAGTGACCTTGGTATTTTCAGAAGTTCGTAATAATGTCCTTATCTTGGGTTCTATTATCTCTAGACGCCTCAACCGTACCAAACGTAGGTCACTGTAACCTACTTTTATGATGAATTAACTTTGCCACAAAAGACTTTTTTTTCATACCCTGGAGGAGAAATGCCAAATTATATACCCTAGGTATGAATAAAAACTGTCTTCCGTCGCAAAGTTAATTAACCCAATACTGAATCCATTTTATACGAATTTTATGAAATAAGTTGCTGACATTTTTTTTCGAGGGAATGCTTGCAGTTAGTGGAATAATCTATTTTTCAACAAATTAATAAAATGTCATGCGAAATGCACATCGGTTCAAGATTGTATTTACATTAATCATAAAACCGAAAATGCTTAACAACAATGCAACGTCACGGGTCTTTTTTGCATACGATGATCATGATATAATGTCTTCACAAGGCTGATTCTTGTGCAGTATTAAACTGCAGACTTAAGTTGCTCTTGATTTGATTGACAAAGTGGACGTGATTTGTCAGAAAAATTCTTCTATATTATTCTATAAAATAATTTCTTATCTTTAGTGCTTTCTTTCATCAAAATGTCATCGATATATCCGCATGTGTTTACCGGCTAACCTTTGCTTGTCAACCTGTGTACATTACGTATTGATAGTCAAAGTGTCTACCAATCTTGATTTTCATTCATATTTCATCAATGTACTGTAAAAGAAGCATTGTAGTTTGTTATTTTTAAACGTTACATGGTTAAGGTTTTTCTTTTTTTTTCAAAAGAGCAAATTGTTTTATGAAATGTTTTTCGTGTAGAAAAGTCACAAAACCAAAGCTAGATAACTGATGCATTTGTATGTTAATGTTAGAACCTGTGATATTAGAAGTGCAAAGGAAAATGGCAGTTTGTTAGTAATTGCTGGCCATGCTATCAGTATTGGGATACTATTATATACTGAACTCGATTGGGGACTTATTATTCTTGCTTGTACTAGAAATCATGACTAACAAGAAGCCGCTTTAATGTGATGAAACACGTACTAGAAATTATAAATGGGATGCATGCATATGAATTTTCAGATTCCTATTACAGATAAGACACAATTACTTATGCAAATACAGTGATGTGTACGAACAAAAACAAATTATGAAATTTAAACATGAATATTGCTAAGCAAATAAGGAGAGTAACTTCAGGGAAACAATTGTATTTGATTTAATGATTGAAGTTTATTCAACGACTGCTTTATTACACACACACACACACACACACACACACACACAAGGAAAATAGATCTTCCTTGCTTCCAATTCCAATGTATAAATGCTGCAGATATTATATAATTCTCGATAACACGTAACTGTTCACTAAATTATTTAATATTGTATTCTACATATCATATTTACATTTTGAATAATATATATATACCGTGTTTTTGGTGCAGTTCAGCAGATGGCTTTCATATGGAGTTTGGAATTCTCATTCAGCGGTATCATGCAACATTCATATTGGAAAATTACTTTGTTTAGGTAATTGTACCTACCTGCTGCATTACAAAAATATAACATCGACACTCCAAGATCTTTGTATCCGGTAGTAAATCCGCATATTGATTTTGTTAATTATACAAGCCATGATGCCTTGTAGTCACAAAACCCGCACACTCCATAAAAGTTACTAAGTAGTTTGATTATTGATTTGACCCGACTAATAAACGCGATCTGATAGATTAAGCTCTCACGTGGCGCCGCATCAGCTAACGACTTCCGGTGACGATATGACATTTCTTACTATTCTAAGTATACACGTACCGTATATTTCTCGAAAAAAGTTACTCAGTCACCTTATATTTCACTTTCAATATAATACGCATACTGAGTCATCACTTTTCTAATGATTCCAACAAAGTTTATGTTTGCCTGTAAACGATCTAGAGAGTTCGCAATTAAAAACAATTAATTTGCTTTGTGCAAAAAATACAAAAAGTACATTGTTGTTATAGTTATTTGCCATAAATTACGATGTTCATACAACTTAATTTAATGAACTCAAACCAGAAACATCTTAATAATGACATTTTGCACTCTGACAAGTTTAGAATCCGAAAACATATGATGGAAAATAATAACAAACTACTATACCCGGAAAAAATTGACTCGAAACGTCGCTACAGAAGTCACATGCTAGGAACGTACGCAACTATCTCACGTGTAGAGAATTTGATTGTCTTTAGGACTGACGGAAAGCAAATGGAACACTTCTATACGATATCGTTACAGAAGAGTGCGATGTCTTTGTTGTGTATATTTACATCCGACCACTTTCAATGGATCACGATTGAGATCTAAATGTACGCGAAGATATAAATATTTATACAATTCCTAAAAATATTTACCTAACTGACCATGGCCGTGATTATCTTATGGTAAATTTGTGTCTTTTTTTTAAAACTCTAGTTTTACATTAACTTCATTAGATTAACTACACTTTCAAACTGTTTTCAAAGTACAGTTAACCACTTGCTGACCTAGTTATTAGTTTATTATCTAATGACTTAACTCTGGTGTATCTGCATGTCTGTGATAACGTCGATAATAAGCTAATATTCTCGAGAAACTCTGTAGCTTGAGGTAACAAAGACAATAATGTAACTAAACACAGTTGTACTTGTCTTGACCTCAAGTAAGTAGAAAACGAATGCATGTCGAAAAGAAATGGAAGAAAGGCAGATGGCAAAACAATTTTCGTTAATTATGTTGATGCATCATGTAGCCGTGAAGGGAACTGTCAATGCAGCAAAACATTGCCATTCCATGCAATACATGTAAAATCCCATATAAAATGAAAACATAAGCATTTAGAACACTAGGAAGAAAATGCAGAGCTAATAAAGTAATGGCCGTCTGAATGCAGAACCATTTGTGTAAACTGGAACTGATTCAATGTGAATGGAAGTCATGCAAGAACACAATATTTGGAAAGAAAATTATATATCGGATTCTACAGTGAGCATGACACATAGTAATTGAGAGGATGAGATTGTGAATATGCATTATTCCAAGAGTAGTAACCGTCTCATTGCGACATTAAATACAAACTAATATATTCAACATTGAAGAAAAGCAACTTCTTATAACTTATTTTTGGATTGACAGTCTGTCTACATTGTTGTAGTTCATAATTAAATTGCGAAAAATTGGTAACGGTGGAATAACACAAACTATTTCCCAATGTTTCAAGCTAATCATGCTCTTCGTCAGGGGAAGATATCCACTCAACAAACATTAAACACAAAAGCCAAGAGAAACATGAACTATTATATGTTTGAATGACAGGGGAAAACAATAAACAAGAGTTAAATAATGAAAAACAAAGAAGAATAATTGAAAAACAGTCTTGAAAGGAGTAAACTGTATGTCTATTTTTGTGATGTTGTCAGATTAGCATAATTTTATAACAAAATTCAAAGATAGGGTGATCTGTGTAGTTATGTTGTTACGTGTTTATTGTCCAAAGAGTCAAATTGTTTTGACCTACTTCCGGGTTGAGGACAAAGGACTGAAATCATGCGTTGCGAAAATCAAAGCCATCTTAGACCAGATACAACAATATGTACAAAAGATATTAGTATATATAGGTAAAGTTATGCTTGGAGGAGGTAGTAAAGAAAATATGTCATGAGAATGTTGTTCTGGAATACTGAACAAGAGATAATAATAATAATAATAATAATAATAATAATAATAATAATAATAATTATAATAATAATTCTTCAAGTAGAGAGTTAAGGAATATTGACTTGCGTAAATATTGTCGCAAGAATGGTGTATGGATGATAACTGATGCCTGACTGGAATTTTGATAAGACTTCATTGGGAAGGTTAGATTATTTTCATTTAGGCCAAATTCCCCATGAGTCTTCAGTTGCAATATCTTACGTATGGGTGATAAACTGGTGCCTGACTGGAATTTTTAGAAGACTGCACTGGGAAGATTATATTTTTTTTCATTTAGGCCAAATTCCCGATGAGTCTTCAGTTACAATATCTTGCGTGTGGGTGATAGATAAACTGATACCTAACATACATTTTGATAAGATTGCTTTGGGAATGTTAGACTGTTTAATTTAGGTCAAATTCCCCATGAGTTTTCAGTTGAAGTATCAAATTTCCATATCGGTCCACCGAGGATTAAACTCGGTCGGAAGCATCTAAAGAAACTGTACTGAATGTCCAGCTGAGTTGTAGTGGTTGGCGAGTTTCGAGGTGATTTTGTTGCGAATGTTGTTCTTGTGGTATATTCATTCGTTTTCTAAATTCAACGGTATTTCCAACATATTGAGTGGCAAAGATTTTGCATGTCATGAGATAGATTATATTTTTGGTTCCACATCCTAACTTTAGATTCTCAGAAAAACTAACTACTGACGCCGAACTTTGGAACGATTTGGTCTCGGACATATGTTCGCAGATCACGCAGCGCTTGTTTTTGCAACTGTATGTACCTGAATCTGCGGTCTTGTCCGAAGCTACCTTAGCACGTACCAGATGGTCCTTGAGATTTTTAGGTTTATGGTACGCAACCATAGGAACTTTTTGAAATATGCCATTCAGACGTTCGGAAGATTCGATATGGTGCCATTGCTTTCGAACATTCTGTTGTTAAGTTTGGGTCATTGGGGTGGAAAGTAAACACGAAGGGGATTCGCTTGTTGGTTTTCTTGGTTTTATATTTCAAGATAGCGTTTCTATCGAGGAGTCTAGTTTTGTTTATAGCCTCGTCAATGTATTGCCTTTTGAATCATCTCTTCTAAAATGTCCCTTGAACTCTTTCAGAGGTATCTGTATTAGAATATATGCGTTTGGTCTGAATGCAAAGGCCGTAACGAAGATTGTTTTATTTCGTGCCTGGGGTGACAGACAGTCGGAAGCAGATACTGGTGAGGGTCAGTTGGTTTGCAATACAGGTCAGTTTCTATTTTCCCCTCAAGGAGTGTAGATTGAATATCCAAGAAGACGTTGGACTTGTTTGATGACTCCGACGTAAATTTAATCGGAGCATGAAAGTCATTGGCGAATTCACAAAATATTTTGAAATTGTCGCCTATTTCCATCCATTTTGTTTATGTCATCAGTGAATCTGCCCAGGCTTAGAGGACAATGGGGTGTCTCATTGTAGAGCTTTTGATTTAGTCTTCTGATGAAAATATTGGTTTATACCAAGGTGCCATTTTAGTACCCATTGCAGTTCCATTGATTTGTGAGAAGTGTTGGTTGTTGAATGCAATATTGTTAAACGTAAGAACATGGGTTAAAAGCTTGGGGAAAATAATCAGTAGGATGGGAAGGATCAGGCCGACCATTCCTTGCAGGCTTTGATACCTTCCTCGTGTTGG
Source organism: Margaritifera margaritifera (assembly GCA_029931535.1). Lineage (NCBI taxonomy): Eukaryota > Metazoa > Mollusca > Bivalvia > Unionida > Margaritiferidae > Margaritifera > Margaritifera margaritifera. Next base: position 5,485,043 of record JAQPZY010001650.1, on the reverse strand, counting down.
ATGTTGGTTTATTTGGAGCCGAAAGTTGGCTGTTTGCCTCAGCGATGTAGTCAGATGTATTCATGGCTACAACGCAGGACCCCTTGTATGCTGATTTTATGACAATATCTTCCCTTTCACGCAGTTTTTTCAACGACTTTCTTTCCTGTCGGGTTTAATTGTCTTTTTTGGTATGTCTCTGTTTGCGAGAAATAATGTCATTTTCTACTGCAGCCAAGAATGCGTCTGGAGCTGGAACTTTAATAGGGGGTGGAATATAATTGCTTTTTGGGCGGAATCTATTAGACTCGTCGTTACTGGCATTGGATTCTCCAGCATTGTTACTAAACGTATCTTCAGTCTCATTCACAGTGCAAAACTCTCAGTGTCTTCTTTCAATCTGAGCACATTGCATGTTTTGGGCCAGGGACAAAAGATGCGGCTTCTGGTGAGAAGATTTATATCAGAGTTAGAAAACTCAAGCAATGACAGGTTTATGACAGTATTGACATTCCGGTTTGTGGAAATGTGTTTTATGCGAAACGTTCTATTCTTTTTGTTTTTCGTTCCTTCTGTGAAAAACTCACGGTTGAGATATCTCTGTTCTATGTGATCTCTTGAAAATTTGTTGTGCTGTTTGTCCGTAAGTTGCCTTCTTAGGCTCGTTATAAATATATTAAGTTTTCTCATGTAGTCATAAAATGTGATTAGATCACAATTTCTCCGGAGACGTTCATATTTAAATTTGATACCTGCATCCAGTTCCCTGGTTTGATGTCAGGAGTCCTAGAAGCTTCAAAGAAGTGAAATGAATAATCTCTCTCTCTCTCTCTCTCTCTCTCTCTCTCTCTCTCTATATATATATATATATATATATATATATATATATATATATATATATATATATATATATATATATATATATATATATATATATATACACACACACAATGTCAAAAATAAGAGACGTGAGTACCAATCTGTACATTTAAGCCACCATCCTCTCTCAAAACTTATTTTATCCTCTACAATCCAAGGTTTCCACAATGCGATATTTGAAAAAGAGCTGCAAAACAAAGTAAGACAAAATGTCGAACTTGCCTCAAAGTTAATATTAATTCTGAGTTTAAACGACCAGCAAGCACTCGGCAATGAATACGATATCGCTTCATACATTTATTTTTGTCTCAAAAATGTACCTTTTTACATATATATATATATATATATATATATATATATATATATATATATATATATATATATATATATATATATATGTGTGTGTGTGTGTGTGTGTGTGTGTGTGTGTGTGTGTGTGTGTGCCTTGATTAATACACATGTAACAATTAGAAAGAGGCAAAGGAAAGAAGAGGACAAAATTAATATTAAAACAGAAAACAAAATAATAACCCAGTTATTTAACTTGCACCTTTCAATGTATCCTTTAAACATACGATGTCAAATTGTCATCAAGATTGATCATATTATGCAGGCAATCTTTGTTCGTAGGATGCTTTGAAAGATCACTCATATATATAGCATATCGAACTCAGCTGTTCATTTTCTAGGGTATCAAATGAACGATAGGTCAGAAACTTTTAAATTACATCAAAGCATGGAAGATTATCTTGCACGACATTGTGACTTTTCATCCATAGCAATTCATTGTAACTGCCGCGGTTCTCTGTCTCTCAGACATCTACTTTTTATGGTCATTTTTTAAAAACAAGCCATATTAATTTTAGCAATATCACTCTGTCATATTCTTCATATAAAGTTATACCAGTAAAAGGAAAAAGTTCATCTCTCTCTCTCTCTCTCTCTCTCTCTCTCTCTCTCTCTCTCTCTCTCTCTCTCTCTCTCTCTCTCTTTCTCATATAGCTTGTTGTTGCCAAGAAAAAGGAAATTTGAATCGGCTTTCATCTAATCTATTGTACGTGCTGTAATATGATTCAATGTGGCATTCATCATGCATGTGGGATACCATAGATAATCAAAACATGGAATGTTCACAGGTTTCAAGTAATTTCATTATGTTGTTATTACGAAGAGTAATATATTAATTGTCCCTTTTAAAACTGCAGTTGTCTGTCACTGAAATTTAAAGTCAATTCATAATTACGATACGACGAAAAGTTACATATTAATTGTTCCTTCAGATACTGTTGTTGTCTGCTACTGAAAATAAATGTCTCTTCATTAGCCCTCAGCAGATTCAGATCCACAATTACGCCAATATATTCCGCATTGTACGTATGTATCCAATGCATTTTCTCATCTATTTACATTGCTGGAACTTCCAAACACTCTGGCCAAGACGTCATTAGGGCAGCTTTAAACCGCACTCGTGTGCTGTTTGATTGTGCTGAGTATTAGCACTAGCAAAATGAAGAATGATGGGTACTAATTGGCAGTAGCTTCCTGAAGGCCATTTTGTATAGTTTAAAAATGTCAAGAAAAGGTATCCCCCTCATTTTCCACACTGATAATCCTTACTATGAAAAGATGAATGTGTATATTCTTGGGTATGTTTAAATAACCTACAATTTTCTTTTTTCGAATATCTGAATGACAGGGTTGATTTTGGGTTTGAAAGAAACAGCTAAGCCTCTCTTGTGATGTGGTTCTCAATGACGATTGCTAGCACTGCATAACCATTTTCACTTCCTGAACGTCAGAGCTAAATTAAAAATGAATTTGTTTGTAGTTTTTCATATTTAAAATTTCATAAGTGCACTTTCAGAAAATGTTAATGCCTACACTAAAAATTCGTTTCTGTATTTCAACGACAGGCAAAGTTTGTGTACTTTGTGCTATTACAAGCACATTTCCCCAACACACAGAAGCACATTGTTCTCCTAATAGTGATATAAAAATGTCAATCCAGGTAGGTGAAAGACGTGTCAGCGTATGTTAACTTTCTCAACATTGTTCGAGCTGCAGAGCAAAATACTTTGCCCAGTGCCTTGCCACTTTCAACGGTGCTCCAAAAACCCCGGGAGCAAGATCCATAGTCGAAATGATGCGCAAAATTTGTATAGCGAGTGGTGTGATAGAAGGAAGTTTGTAATGCATTTATTGACGACCCAGAGCTACATTGCATTAAATATTTCGAACGATTATTTCTACATTTATACCCAAATCCGGCTTATTACAACGACAGTGCATTTTGTTATAAACTTGTTATTCATTTGTTACTCTTGCAGGTGTTTTACGTATTATAGATAGATTTTTTCTAAGGACGGACGATGCTGAGACCAAGCACTGACTTTTCAATTTTATAAGCCTCAAAATGGAAGCTAGAACATTGTTTTACTTAAATATTATTTAACTTGATTAAAAACCCTTGCAGTGAGTTGAAAATTATTTTGCTATTTTTGTCGCAAATAGCATATCCAAATAAACTAGATTTGTGTTTGTAAAACAAGTATTCCTTCACTGCCTACTGCAACCCCAGAAGTCTTAGTACGAAACGTGTGTGTGTGTGTGTGTGTGTGTGTGTGTGTGTGTGTGTGTGTGTGTAAATGGACCAATTGCTTCAGTGGCATGAAAATCTGACCAGGTCATCTATTTATGCATGCAAATATGCCTACCAAATTTCATTTCTAAATGTCACTAGCTCTAGCTCAATTGTACTAACAAGGTTTTCCACAAACATGTCTTAATTCAAATAGCTAAATATTTATTTTGAAAAATGACAGAAAAGATGTTGTGTTATGTAAATCTGACCAAATCATCTTCATATGCATACAAAACATATCTACACAATTTAGCAAGGTTCCCATGTATGACGGACGGACAGAACCAAATCAGGATGTCCCTGCTGCCAGCAGTGGAACAGAATAATTGTGATTCTCAAATTTGGTCATAAAAAGAAAAATAATAATCTGACCCCCTTTCTTAACACTTCTCAACCTGAGTACTGAACCCAAAGTTTACCCCTTTTTGTACGAAATCTACTATAAAGAAGAGCTAGTGTTAGAATATATACTGGAATAACTGCCCGTTTCAAAACGTTCTTTCACTGCGCTATATGTGTTATTAATTCTAAATAATGAGATTCTGGAATTTGAGCTAAATGCATTCTCAAATCTGAACAATTTATTCAAGCGCATCTATTTCCGTACTTTTTATTCTGCTAAGACCCAAACATTTTGCATCTGTGTTTGATTGCCAGTATGATTCTATATCAAATTCAGTCGAAATTACCGTCGAGGTGCGAGCAGTAACTGCATTTCCATGCAGAGGTAAAGACAGCAGCGGGATGTGATCCCAAGACAAGGATTGCATAGGTCTCCACTTGTTACAATTTTTAAGTGCAAAGGTACAGCTTTTTTAGCACTTAAAGCTGTGATTTTGATTTTTAGTTCATTCACTAAGATAATACCCAGTTCAGACCCATAGCCAAGATTTTGATATAAGGAGTAGCTGTGTCAAGTGTGTTCCAACAGGATTCTACACAAAATGTGAAACTCTATCTAAGTTTTGGGAAGTTGATAATGGAAATGCTTTTATATTATCGGCACCAAGACCCATATGGAAAGTTGATAATGAAAATGCTTTTATATTATCGGCACCAAGACCCATATGGAAAGTTGATAATGGAAATGCCTTGATATTATCGGTACCAAGACCCATATGGAAAGTTGATAATGGAAATGCCTTGATATTATCGGTACCAAGACTCATATGGAAAGTTGATAATGGAAATGCCTTGATGTTATCGGTACCAAGACCCATACGGAAAGTTGATAATGGAAATTCCTTGATATAATCGGCACCAAGACCCATATGGAAAGTTGATAATGGAAATGCTTTTATATTATCGGCACCAACACCCTTATGGAAAGTTGATAATGGAAATTCCTTGATATAATCGGCACCAAGACCCATATGGAAAGTTGATAATGGAAATGCTTTTATATTATCGGCACCAAGACCCATATGGAAAGTTGATAATGGAAATGCCTTGATATTATCGGTACCAATACCCATGCAGCAAACAAGAATAGCATGCGTACTGTCGAAAAGTACCAAAAGAGGACGCGAGTGAAATTGCGTGAAACATAGTTGTTACTGTGTTTCAGATTCATGAAGTCAATCCAAATTAAAGATATTTATCTTTTTTCACGCTCATAATTGATTTTTTTTAAAATGAAGGTTGGTGATAATGAACCAACATGAAATTCTCTAAATTGTTGTGTCTCGCCTGTTTCGCCAGTACATAATCCAAAAATGATACTGTAAAAATTAAAAATATTCCGCAATTATACTTTGACAAAATAATACCTGTACGGAAATTGTTATTATTGTAATCGATGATAACAAAACGAGTGTACCTTTTAAGAACTGTGATATGTCAGTAGCATGCTGCAATGCAACCGCCAGGTCTACATGCAAATGAGGTGTTTCTGTTTCATCAATTTCATCAGCAGCTGTCCGGATTTTCGCGCAAATTCCTTGCCAACACGGAAACACCGATTATGGTTGTGTACACTGTCACCTAAATGTTCCATCAGGCCGGTCAGAAAGCTGAAAACCAGTTGCTAAAGGTGTACTTATAAACGGAAGCCCCGGATCCAATAATAAGAAGAACTTATAAACGCATAAATAGTTTGTGCTGCGGGTGCAGTTTTATTTTCACTGCCAGTAAAATTACTCGCTTTACTAAATGTAATAATGCGCATGCCGAACACTTTTCCATTCAGCACAAACGGCATTCGGAACTACCTCGGCTATTTCTGCAAGACTAAAATATGCCTCGAATGAATGTCGGCGCAGTAATTTACAGAAAAGTCATACATTTTGTTCACCGGAAATTTCTCCACAACAAAAGAAACCTTACTATATTAGGACTACCGTGGCTATTTCTGCGACTGGATTGACTGTATGATTGACCGAGATGTTACGAATGAAACAAAAATAGTTCTATCATTCGTAACGTATCGGTCAATCCTTGTTTGGTAAATAGCCAAAGTGGTCCGAATGGGAACTATCGACATACATTCGAGATATGATCCGTAAGACTGACCTCGAAGTTGCGAATGCGCAAACGATTGAAAGAATTACAATTGTTTTATACTCGGGGAGTTAAACACGGGCTATTGTTGTCTGCTACAATTCCCTGTTTGCATTATGTGTGCTTGGTACACACTTTCAATATAGTCATAAAACTGAGCAAGACAGTTTAAAAAGGAAGTGCTCTTTCACTTAAAGAAATAAAAACACCCCCAATATACCCGTATACCACAAACCAAGTCCAACAAAGAGGATACTATAAAAAGAAAGATTTAAAAAAATACGTCCCAATACCCTTCCCGTCACCCCCCACCCTCACCGATACAGAGAAACGTTCAGACTTTCCTCACCCCAGATGTTGCATTTTACTTGCAATTTTGAGGCACAAGGGTATACATTAAACAATGTGGTCGCTCTTTCTGCACCTAATTAAATCATTACATCTCTTCCTTACTTATAAGTGCATGTATCGTATCACCACCAATTGCGTCTTCCTTGGGTCTAAGTATATTTGCCAGAGGTATAGAAGGGCTCTCATTCTTGAAATCACACATCAATTATAGCACGGAATCAGTGGAACCGTGGCTGCTAGAGCTGGTTATATGAGTGATCACCTTTCAGTTAAGTGCTTCAGAAATGGCGCACATAAGACATTCTTGGTACTTTTCAGAATAATGCGGCAATAAGAGACATCATAATAAGAAGGGGGGAAAAATGCTAATTTAAACGTAGACGCACAGTATTTTATTAGTAAATGCGTTATAATCATCAGGCGATGTGTAATGAGGCAATCAATTCCGTGGTCATACTTTACAGTTAAAATTACAGACTGAGCAAATGTCTTCCAGCTTTCATAGTGCCTATCTTCCTTCCATTGGGCCTGGAGCCTAGTGTTAATTGCATATCTGGGCATAGTTTCACAAGACATTCTTAAGTGTGAAAAAATCGTAAGAGGACATGTACGAGAATTTCGTGATGAAAACAACGTTTCATAAAACTGTTTAACTAACGAGCAAGTTCTAATTTTGATCGTAACTTTGCGAATGCCCCTACCCAATCGTAGCTACATCTTGCCACTCGTAACTTTGGAACAGAAATCGCAACGTGATCACCACATGCCAGGTAAAATGACATTCAGTACGCCCTAAATCCGATTTGACTCATATGGATCCAAAATTTGTGTACATATTTTCATGGAAAATAATAAATGTTGAAATTGGAATATAAGTTTTAATATTCATTTTACACAGAATCGGAGTAGAAATTATGGGTGCTCCAAAATATGTTGATATCAGTGCAATTAAGAACGACACGCTGTTGATGGTAACATATCAATGCGTAAAGATCCCATGCAGTATTGTGTCTGGCTTAAAATTTGGTTACGCTCTTAATATCACCAGTTTTCGAGCTTATTAAAATATTAAAAATTATTTATTTATTTATTTATTGGGGGGAGGGGCTTTTTTACCATAACATGAACAAGATGTTCAGTAGTGAAATTTTTATTAAAAAATCATTTACATTCCAACGCTTTGAAAGGATTAATTAATACAAAATTCTTTATTAAAAAAGAACGTACTTGTTACAAGTAAAATCTCTCTCTTTCTCTAAACACCCTACCGTAACTCATATAAAATACGCCTCTAACTGAACGAAAGAGTATAATTCTAGAATGACAACAAATAAATAATTAAGAATTAACGTTCAAATGTTTCGTATTGTTTATCTCTGCAATCCTTGCCAATAGAATCAATTATCTATCCTTAATTATAGTCCAATGAACATGACTAAGGCCTTTAATGCATAACCATGCATGTATGGTTAATCCTAATTTGGACACAGCTTATACGCGAGTATAGACGGTACTATTAGCTACAGTACAAGCAACGTGACTAACCCTATTAATACATAAACATGCATGCATAGCAAACCCTCTGTTGGTAGACGTCAGGGGTATAAAGGCAATTTAAATTGTAAATATTTGATTTTTCTCTAACATCAGATAATTATATTTTTACTTGTAGGTATACATGAATTGAAACTGATAGTTTTCATCTTTTTCTTGCTTCTCGTGTTTGTTATGAAAATGAAGAAATACAAACAAGACATGAATTGACCTAAATCTCATGGATAATGAAATGAAAGTGACCCAATCTAATGTTTGTGCGATATGTTGTTGTTTTTGTTATTATTGTTGTATTGTTGTAATGCATGTATTAGTCAGGATTTAAACACAGTTACCGATTCACTAGACATCTAGGGGCATGCATATTGGGTTGTCTTCATCACTTAAGTAAAACTATTTGATTTCACAGTAATTTTGTTTGTCTTAGCGACCTCATTTGGAATCTAATGTTCCATCCTTCATCATATCCATATGGATCCACACAACTCATACTGCCAACTACATATGCTATCAAAGACTGACAGTGTAAAAAAGCAAGTATATACATTTTACTGTGCATAATGCAAAACTACATCCATAAAATCATAGCATAAAAGTAGGTTACAGTGACTTTGGTTTAACCTGACGAATTAATGCTTTTACAGAAATCACAACACTAATTGGGCCAATCAGCTGCTATGAAAACCTAATCTAGTCCCTAGGAAAATGATTAATATTTTGTATCTTGGCTTTTTTACTTAGGACGACAAAGCAAACAGATGATTTAGCCCGTTCCGGAAAAATCACTTACACTAAATATTCATTCATTTTATTACAAGTTTAACTATTTCTGGAAAATGTAAAATAACCTATGTTGATCTTTAAGATGTTGTTCTCCAAGTTAGTACCGTAATATATGACATTCTTCGTGCATCTAGATTTCATGAAAAATTTAGAAACACTAAGGAGACCTATAAGGAACTTAATTAGTGTAGTGATGCCTTTAACATCATATTGGGGAAAATCCATGGTGAACGCAGTTTTTATAATGAAGCTTCTTAGATGCATTTATAGCTAAATATTTTTTAATTTAAATGAAATAAGTAAATAAATCAGTTCTTTTGTGCATATTTGAAGAAAGTATTGCTGCAAAATAAAGTTTTTACCTTTTTTAAAGGAGGGCACCATCCAGGGGCGGATCCAGAAAGGGGTGGTGGCGAAGCCGGCAAATGCCCCCCCCCCCCAAGAATAAAAGGGTGCAAAAACAACCGAAACGTTTCCTACAATAAGTTTTATTTACAGTTAGTCTGTTAAACTTATGCCCGGAAAACGCTTACAGTACAGGAGCCTCCGGCGGATGTTCCCCCGGTCCACCATCGGGGGTTCCGTCCCCCAGACTCCTCGCCTATTTGTTCACCACCCCACCCCCATAACGATATTTCTGGATCAAACCCTGGCATCAAATTTAGACAAGAGCTCTATCTTACCTACTATACTCATTAATTTGTCACATGGTTACATAGATTTGAATTTATTTTCAACTTCATATGGATGCAATAATATTTAAAAAAAACTGTAATGTGTTTCCTTCAGTCTTGGGATAATGCTACGTAATGAATAGGATGTCACCAGCAAGAGGTAGTTTCTTTTTTCCAAATTGATGGGAGCATTGTAATTTGTTATACTCTGGCACCATAATTAGAGTAATTCTTAGTCTCCCTTGACAGGAATTATGAACTGAGATAGTTGTTGGCTATTTTCTATAGAAGGGAGTTTGATTTGTGCATTTAAGATGACACAGAGAGGTATAATAAGGCATATATCGTAGCCCCTGGTCTGTTCAGCTGTGAGAAATATACTAATTTTTGTTTTTGTCTCTGAAGGCACGAAATAATAAAATTCTCTATTCTCAACAGTTTAAATATATTCTGACAATTGGAAATCAACATTCAAACGAGTCTATGACACACTTTTTGATTCCAAAGTGTGTTTGCCAAAGTTAAGGCAACTAATATCTATACAGTTTTATTTTTCTGGAAGTGGCCCATGGATCTCAAAACTTTTCATGTTTAACTTTAGGCGCAACACAATTGATACACTTCTCCAGATCCATTTATTGAGAAAATAGAATTACCATTGTACACATTTTTGGGCATCTTAGTTCCAAAACAACTACCATGGGTGTAAATTTTTGCCAACAAATTATGACATTTTAAAAAAAATTGTTGAAGGTTAAATATTTTTAAATATATCAAACTGACTAAAATTATACTTTATATTTGAAATAATGATTTATTTATAGAAGTGTGTTCTAACTAACTTAAAAATATCAAGGACACTTCATTTTTTAAGAGCATGGCAAGTGAGTCCTTGTGTTTGGACTTACGTTTCTCACCTATGTCATATCATGACTCTACAGTTATACAGCTGTCCTAAGATCCGTTGTATTCTGGAGCAAACCACACGTGACTCGATGCAACCAAATGTTCCGTCAGTGTTAGAGACTGCACCCATTGATAAAAAAAACAGTCCAATTTAATGAATAAAGTTTAGAACAAGATGCAGGAATATGCAAAGTCTATGAGGAAATAAAGTTGGATGCATCAGTACAATTTAATGACATATTCCTAGTGGGAGATTGGGTAAAGGGGTGGGTGGGTTGGAGATTAAGAGCAATTGAAACTGACAGGATAATATTGTGATACGACCCTATATCTATAAAGTTTTAAAGTGTAAGAACATGAACAAATGATTTCATACATAGTACTTCAACAATATTTGCTTCAGGAAGAGATAAGCATATGCACAAATTAGCCCATGGTAATTCTTACCCCTCTGAACTTATCCCTGGATGATAATCGAGAACTCAGTGGAACATCCAGTTAAAACCGTCTCTCAGACAACTAAAAATAATAAATATACTAGCGATAGTTAAAATATCACTGGGTCTATATTAGCCAAATTTCCAAAGTTCATCCAGACTTGAGATAAAATGAACTTGTATTGAGCAGCCAACTCTCTTAATAGTTATTTTTCTACTTCCCTAAGGTGGCTACTTAACGCAGGTTAAATTGCACATATTTGCAGGAAATATCAAGGAAAATTTTGACCTTTATGTAATTTTGAAGATTATCTCAGTAACAAGAAAGTAGGAATTTTGTATATTTACCAGTCCAGTTAATAAATTTAGTTAGTCTTTGCATCACCAAAAACAAATTTCTACACAGCAAAAAAAAAAGTACAAGATGTATGTATGCAAAATATTTCAATTATACTGCCCATGCTCTCAGAAAATGAGGGTAAACTCTGGATTACTTTCAATACTCCAGTCACGTTCACAAACTGCATGAAAGTGATAGAAAAGAGAATTTAATGTAATGATATTGAATTATATATTAAAAAGTATGCAGCTGTAATTATACTATAGTATACAAAGATTTATCTACTAAGTGTATATACTATAGTATACAAAGATTTATCTACCAGGTGTATATACTATAGTATACGAAGATTTATCTACTAGGTATATATATACTATAGTATACAAAGATTTATCTACCAGGTGTATATACTATAGTATACAAAGATTTATCTACTAGGTATATATATACTATAGTATACAAAGATTTATCTACTAAGTGTATATACTATAGTATACAAAGATTTATCTACTAGGTGTATATACTATAGTATACAAAGATTTATCTACTAGTTGTATATACCATAGTATACAAAAATTTATCTACTAGTTGTATATACTATAGTATACAAAAATTTATCTGCTAGTTGTTTATACTATTGTATACAAAGATTTATCTACTAGGTGTATATACCATAGTATACAAAAATTTATCTACTAGTTGTATATACCATACTACACAAAGATTTATCTACTAGGTGTATATACCATATTACACAAAGATTTATCTACTAGTTGTATCTACCATAGTATACAAAAATTTATCTGCTAGTTGTATATACTATAGTACACAAAGATGTATCTACTAGGTGTATATACCATAGTATACAAAGATTTATCAACTAAGTGTATATACTATAGTACACAAAGATTTATCTACTAGGTGTATATACCACAGTCTACAAAGATTTATCTACTAGTTGTATATACCATAGTACACAAAGATTTATCTACTAGTTGTATATACCATAGTACACAAAGATTTATCTACTAGGTGTATATACCATAGTACACAAAGATTTATCTACTAGGTGTATATACCATAGTACACAAAGATTTATCTACTAGTTGTATATACCATGGCACACACAGATTTATCAACTAAGTGTATATACTATAGTACACAAAGATTTATCTACTAGGTGTATATACCATAGTACACAAAGATTTATCTACTAGGTGTATATACTATAGTATACAAAGATTTATCTACTAAGTGTATATACCATAGTACACAAAGATTTATCTACTAAGTGTATATACCATAGTACACAAAGATTTATCTACTAGTTGTATATACCATAGTATACAAAAATTTATCTGCTAGTTGTATATACTATAGTACACAAAGATGTATCTACTAGGTGTATATACCATAGTATACAAAGATTTATCAACTAAGTGTATATACTATAGTACACAAAGATTTATCTACTAGGTGTATATACCACAGTCTACAAAGATTTATCTACTAGTTGTATATACCATAGTACACAAAGATTTATCTACTAGTTGTATATACCATAGTACACAAAGATTTATCTACTAGGTGTATATACCATAGTACACAAAGATTTATCTACTAGGTGTATATACCATAGTACATAAAGATTTATCTACTAGTTGTATATACCATGGCACACACAGATTTATCAACTAAGTGTATATACTATAGTACACAAAGATTTATCTACTAGGTGTATATACCATAGTACACAAAGATTTATCTACTAGGTGTATATACTATAGTATACAAAGATTTATCTACTAAGTGTATATACCATAGTACACAAAGATTTATCTACTAAGTGTATATACTATAGTACACAAAAATTTATCTACTAGGTGTATATACCATAGTACACAAAAATTTATCTACTAGGTGTATATACTATAGTATACAAAGATTTATCTACTAAGTGTATATACCATAGTACACAAAGATTTATCTACTAGGTGTATATACTATAGTACACAAAGATTTATCTACTAAGTGTATATACCATAGTACACAAAGATTTATCTACTAAGTGCATATACTATAGTACACAAAGATTTATCTACTAGGTGTATATACCATAGTACACAAAAATTTATCTACTAGGTGTATATACCATAGTATACAACGATTTATCTACTAAGTGTATATACCATAGTACACAAAGATTTATCTACTAGGTGTATATACTATAGTAAACAAAGATTTATCTACTAGGTGTATACAAAGATTTATCTACTAGGTGTATATACTATAGTACACAAAGATTTATCTACTAAGTGTATATACCATAGTATACAAAGATTTATCTACTAGGTCTATATACTATAGTATACAAAGATTTATCTACTAGGTCTATATACCATAGTATACAAAGATTTATCTTCTAAGTGTATATACTATAGTACACAAAGATTTATCTACTAGGTGTATATACTATAGTATACAAAGATTTATCTACTAGGTGTATATACCATAGTATACAAAGATTTATCTACTAGGTGTATATACTATAGTACACAAAGATTTATCTACTAGGTGTATATACTATAGTATACAAAGATTTATCTACTAGGTATATTTACCATAGTATACAAAGATTTATCATTTAGGTCTATATACCATAGTATACAACGATTTATCTACTAAGTGTATATACTATAGTACACAAAGATTTATCTACTAGGTGTATATACTATAGTATACAAAGATTTATCTACTAAGTGTATACACCATAGTATACAAAGATTTATCAACTAGGTCTATATACCATAGTATACAAAGATTTATCAACTAGGTGTATATACCATAGTATACAAAGATTTATCTACTAGGTGTATATACCATAGTATACAAAGATTTATCTACTAGGTGTATATACCATAGTATACAAAGATTTATCAACTAGGTCTATATACCATAGTATACAAAGATTTATCTACTAAGTGTATATACCATAGTATACAAAGATTTATCTGCTAGGTGTATATACCATAGTATACAAAGATTTATCTACTAAGTGTAGATACTCTTGTACACAAAGATTTATCTACTAAGTGTAGCATCCATCCCACTCATTATCTTTCATATTAGGTTTTGAAAAGGTTACAGGTTCTCATGTTACAGAGAGTAAAACTGCATCATTCCAACAAAATGTGGATTCATCAACAAAAAGAAAGAAACAGTATCGTGTCATGGATTGTACAAAAAGCAAAAATAATCAAAATAATTATAGCCTGAAATTAGGTTATAGTGACCTATTTCTAACCTAATGGTTTAATAACTATGAAGATAATCAAAATAGATGTATTCCTCTGTAAGGAAAATAGTGTAGTGTGTGATTCTGAGCTAAACGGGGAACATGTGAAATATCTATGAAGCACGAAAACTAGGTTACAGTGACAGGGTTTGAGTCTGATATTAAGATGCAGATCAAATTTATACATACATATGCACATATATACACACACACTCCCATACACACACGTCTGTCCACATATTAAAGTTCCCCGCGCAATATATAAACTAATGTGTAAAATAAAGACTGATTAAACACTTAAAGTAGCTCCAAACAGAGACACACTAACCGATATCTCTCAATGGACGGTTTAAATAAACTTCTCAGAGAATGTTCCACATAGGCTAAGTTAGTAACCAATTTTAAGACTTCTTGATTAATTCAGCATGACATATTCAAAACATTTTTTAAAAATTGCAATTTCTTTTCAGTTATGAGATAAGATTTCATTGGATTCAACTATGTCTGTCTTTTAGATTCACTCAGGGATAAGGAATACATATTAATGTTTAAAACAGACCAAAATATTATTCAACTGTACAGAACTGGAAGAAATAAGTCTTCAGTCTAACGCAAGGTACACACAAACCATATTTGATGTGGAACGAAGTGATAGACGGCCCTTATCATAGCATGCTTTTCAAGAAATTACCCAGGGTGATTTTTCAAAATTATATGTCATAAAAATGAAAATTTGTATTTAGCTTAAGGGACATTTTCAGTTTTTCTCACTTTTGGGGTCAAATGTTATAGTCTCAAACTAAGAGTATCCCTTATTATCAAGGAGATATTACATGTATGGTGCTTTAAATGTAGGTTACTTTCAAAGGTTCAGATATAGTACTTGTGTGAATTTGCTTTTTTTTATGAAAGCAAAAGCATACATGGTCATACATGCACCTCTATAGATTCCAAAAGGTTAAACGATAATTTTTTGGCGTGGTGTGTCTTCCTATACACTTTTTCAAGCCCAAGAATTATTTAGGAAAAGGACGGGTATCTACATTTTTGCTAGCCAAGGGTCATTGATCCATTTCGCTTCACGTCGACAATGGACCATGGCTGGCGCTATTGTTAGTGGCCGATGTTCTTAGTTTGCAGGTATTTTTAATAAACAGCAGTAACAAATGATACATTTTGGACTCGGAAAGACGTGCAATATAAGCATCCAACTTTTTCGTCCGTGTGCAGTTTTCTTACGTTCCACTTTAGATCTAAATACATATCACATGTAACACAAATTGAGTTTACTTTTGAGAATAAAGGTCTCATCGTAATGAGATAGATGGGAACATTGCGTTTCTGTAAACTATAAACCAATAATCTCACTCGCAGAAATATTTGTACATCTTCCTCTCATCTGAATATAGGTGATTCTGGGAAACAGTGAATTGAAAACTCTAATTTATCAGCTAATTTACTTTTTTTGTAAGGAATAAAACAATCCATGCAATTAAAAGCATTATTCTAAATTAAAAAGTCAAAATGCTTCATCTGCTTCCGTATCAATAACTGTATCACAATTAATGGAATGGACAATTTACCAGTCTGCCGTTGTATTGGCATCAAACGTGTTCATATCACTTTAATTTTGTTTCTTAAAAATGGAAAGTATGTGTTGTATTCTTAAAAAGGAATTCTGTATAAATGGAACAATAACTCAAACTTGTAATCTTCCAAATATCTTAAAATGCTAAAACACATATTGTATATGCATTATTGTCCATTTCAGGACGGTTTATAAGGTATACCCCTCCCGTTTTCTGAAAGCATACTTCATCAAATTAAAAATGATTACTATAAACTTTGACAATAAGAGAGTACAATCATTTTGATCAGGTAAAATTTCAATTTCAGTTAGTAGTATAATATAAAGCAGATGGCAGTAGACGCAGAAAGTCCTTACTAACTGGTCATTCTTTGAAGTGATTGTGGGTAATTTCTTTGTATGTATGACTGGTGTTAGATTGATTATGTACATAAAGTTTCATTGCTATAGGGGTTGAACTAGTAAATGTATAACAGAGTACCAGTTTTGTCCACAATGCCTTGCATACGAAAAAGGACTAAAAAGGAAAAACTAATGCAAAGACTCCTATTATCCAATAGACACAACTCCTGGAGGTGAGTATGGTTCATCATTTCTGACTAATTGTCTTGATTGCGATGTTTGATATATTATACATTCTATTGTTAGATGAGCAGTTTAGATTAGATCACATGCAAGAAAAGAAAATATATGATGTAAATTAATGTAGTTTACATACCCTGGAACGCGTTCCCCGAAGCTTAGAGAGTAAAAGGTTGTTTTACTCAAATGAGCACACCACGAACACATGTGTTATTCCAATTTGCGTTTCACACGTTCATTTTCATGTGACGTGCTGTCTGTTTTACGTCTATAACTTGATTGGATCTATTTATATTTTCCATTCAGTAGATATAGCATTCTTATGTACCAAAGACAGGCACGATATGATATGGGTATATATGCTACGATCGAATTTATCCCAAGGTATTCTTGATAAAAACCGGTTATATAGTTAAGTAACACACCAGTATACTGAAGTAATGAGGTCGTGAGAGTTCATTGAAAACCATTAACACTCTTGCACTGGTTTTACCAACATGCACAGAAAAAACAGGTGGCAGCAGTAGTAACGGCAGAATCAGTTGTTTATAAGAATAATAATAACAGTAATAATAATAATAATAATAATAATAACTTTATTTTCTGAGGATAATACATTTGTTTGAGAATCAACCAATCTTAAACGCAATCGTCAAATAATAGAATATTAAAACTATAAATGCAACGTATACGTGCAAGTAAAAATCTTAGTTTCAACAGTCTCTGACACACTCACATGCAATGATAAAATAAACATATACACACACATAAACACACATACAGACACATATATCACATTCAGCACACATGCTTATACACACACACACGCGCGCGCGCGTCTTCATGGCAACCAAACTACAAGCCGATCTGCAAGGAAACAAAATGGGAGCGTCAGAGAGTTAAAACTATATGGAACATTCGAGATGTCCACTCACACACACACACACGAGTAAAACAAACATAAGATATACATGAAGGTTTGGGGGACGGGAAAGTAGTCTCAGTTAGGCATCTCAGTTGTCTGAGATATAGTATAATCAGAAAGTAGAAATTTGTGAAGCGCGTTCTTAAGATTGTGGTATTGATTCTAGTCATAACGTTGTAAAGTTTACGTTGCAGCTGTATGGAAAAAGAAGTAAAAGAAATGCATGCTGTGCAACTCCAGGTTATCCGCCCTAAATTAATTTGAAAAAAAATTACATATTAAAAACATGTGTAAAGTTTAAGACGCTGATCAAAATTACAACCTATACTAACATTTAATGACCAAGGGCATAGTTGCTTTTGTACAAGTCTGAACGTGTTAGAGTATGACATTTGGTTTTAAAGTACGGCATATTATTAGCGTATGCTTGCTACTTCTCTATTGGAATTTTCTTTTTAACCATGCGTCCTATGTAATGCTAACAAATATAATAGATAATCAAGAATGTGACGCTCTATGTCTTCATATTTATGTCATTTTAAATTAAATAAACCCAAAAGTTATGGTGCGTTCGCAAGCTCGACCGTGGAAGATTCAAACTGTACTTGGTCTAATAATACCCATTTGATTCATTTCATTGGCTAAATTTGCTACTCTTTGATGGGGAAAAGCATTCGCGAGCTTTCTTATCAAGATGTTAGTTTCTTTCCAAAAGACACGATGTTCTTCGCAAATACTGTCATTTTTCACGAAGAGCATTTTTACTCAACAGCGTGAGCACTTAAAATTGTGCTTCCTTTTTGTCCTCGTCAAATAGCCTGTCTGAGTCATTATAAATAAAACGGTTACCTTTCCGTGAAGGTTTTTTTTAAAAAACTGGTCATGAATAAGTAAATATAAACTTTTTCCTTAGGTCTTTTATTTATTTGCTAATTGATTATCCTTCAGAAACTGAGATCTTCATTAAAAGCTGTAAAAATAGAAAAATTACTATCACTCATTCTGCTATGCTAAATACCAATTTTCCTTTACATGAAAAAGAGTAATTTAAAACAGAGCTTTTTAAGAGAAAAGTAATCGTCTTAGTGAAAGTTTACATTTTCAAGATTCACTGAGTAAACTTAGGAACTTACACTCATACTGGTCTATCACATTCAGATATCTTTCACAACATTTTCTGCTGCAGTAATGCAAAAAAGTGTCATCTATTTTAAACGAGGTGCACCAAAAAGAGGTTATGATATCCGCTCAGTTATTTATCTTTCACTTTCTATATTTCCAAATCTGTTTAAACAAAAACGACACATGTGAATCGGGATCGGGTCTACTTAATATTGAAACAAGCATACTACCGTATCGGGCCTACTTAATATTGAAACAAGCATACTACCGTATCGGGTATACTTAATAAGGAAACAAGCATACTACCGTATCGGGTATAGTTAATAATGAAACAAGCATACTACCGTATCGGGTATACTTAATAAGGAAACAAGCATACTACCGTATCGGGTATACTTAATAAGGAAACAAGCATTCTACCGTATCGGGTCTACTTAATTATGAAACAAGCATACTACCGTATCGGGTATACTTAATAATGAAACAAGCATACTACCGTATCGGGTATACTTAATAAGGAAACAAGCATTCTACCGTATCGGGTCTACTTAATAATGAAACAAGCATACTACCGTATCGGGTCTACTTAATAATGAAACAAGCATTCTACCGTATCGGGTCTACTTAATAACGAAACAAGCATTCTACCGTATCGGGTCTACTTAATAACGAAACAAGCATTCTACCGTATCGGGTATACTTAATAACGAAACAAGCATTCTACCGTTATTTTACAGCTGTGATGTCAAACGTGTAACGTGTACATGCGTTATGACGTGATGAGTTACATGACAGTGGACCCCTTTTCATGTTCTTCAAATTTATTTACACTTATTATCAAGTAATAACGTCTGTGTCCCACCCCAACTGAAAAAGACTACTGTCATTGAAATTCATAAATTCCTGGTGATAACATAATTAAGCAAATATGTCTGACGTACTGCCATACTAGAAGTTGTGCGATCTCTAGAGTATGATGCAGAAAGGTGTTACTTGTTCCATGTCTAGCTGAGTACCCTAAGATCACAAGATAGAATAGAAATTATCCTCCCCTGGATTTATGTAGCGTTACTAACTGAGTACCCTAGATAAGATCACAAGCTAGAATATAAATTATCCTATGGATGAATGTAGTCTAACTAACTGAGTACCCTAGATGAGATCACAAGCTGGAATAGAAATTATCCTATGGATGTATGTAGTCTAACTAGCTGAGTGCCCTAGATAAGATTACAAGATAGAATAGAAATTACCCTCTGGATGTATGTAGTCTAACTAGCTGAGTACCATATATAAGATAACAAGATACAATAGAAATTATCCTCTGGATGTATGTAGTCTAACTAGCTGAGTGCCCTAGATAAAATTACAAGATAGAATAGAAATTATCCTATGGATGTATGTAGTCTAACTAGCTGAGTACCATATATAAGATTACAAGATAGAATAGAAATTATCCTATGGATGTATGTAGTCTAACTAACTGAGTGCCCTAGATAAGATTACGAGATAGAATAGAAATTATCCTCTGGATGTATGTAGTCTAACTAGCTGAGTACCATATATAAGATTACAAGATAGAATAGAAATTATCCTCTGGATGTATGTAGTCTAACTAACTGAGTGCCCTAGATAAGATTACAAAATAGAATAGAAATTATCCTCTGGATGTATGTAGTCTAACTAGCTGAGTACCATATATAAGATAACAAGATACAATAGAAATTATCCTCTGGATGTATGTAGTCTAACTAGCTGAGTGCCCTAGATAAGATTACAAGATAGAATAGAAATTATCCTATGGATGTATGTAGTCTAACTAACTGAGTGCCCTAGATAAGATTACGAGATAGAATAGAAATTATCCTCTGGATGTATGTAGTCTAACTAGCTGAGTACCATATATAAGATAACAAGATACAATAGAAATTATCCTCTGGATGTATGTGGCCTTACACACCCAAGAATGAGTTCCTTGAAATCCAACCATTGGTGGAGAACATCGTTTCAGAACATGTGTGTAAGCAATGGAAACCGTTGCAGTTGTCGCAAATTGCATTTCACGTATAACACCGTGTACGAGGTATAGTTTTTCTGTAAGAAGTCTACAACTTGAAAGTAGTCTATTTATAGTTTCCTTTCGGAAGAGATGTGTGATGTATTGAAGAGAAGAATGATCTGATAATAGTATTTATGTTACAATCGTATTTCACCGTACACAGTTCGTCAGGGAATAATGAGAATCTAGCGATGAGATATACGAGTAATCGTGTTTACAAATAAATGCTGTCACAGGGTGTATGCTGTGCCACTACACCGGTGAGCACTGACGCAAAGAGTTTACAACATTAGTGATAAAGAATGGTTAGAAATTTCATAATTATTGAAAAAAATTCCATCTACATTCCTGATTTTTTAAAAAGAAGCTTGTATGAATATTTTCGTCAGTTAAATACTACCATTATTCATTACTTTTGACAATTAAGAGTAACTATCTCCGTAGTCAAAACTGTTGTCTTGTGTTTCTGCCCACCACTTACATAGCCGAATGACACGTGACATTGTTCTAGATTACCCCATAGAAAACCATTATCAACAGGATCGGCAATATTGACAGCAGTAATCATTACAGGGGCAATAAGAGTAGTAGTTGTTGTTTTATTGTTATTTTTGTTGTTATTATTGCTGTTGTTGCTGCTGCTGTTGTTGTACCGATAATGCAAGGAGAAGAAGAAGTAAATGTAGACATGCAGAGGCATGATAGGAAGAGGGGAAAGAAGTTTACGTATTGTCACACTAATCATGTCAGAATATCAACCCAAAAATAATTTATGAGAATCGCATGCAACTAGCATGTGAAAAATAGCCAAAGCTCATTATGACAAAACAATAGGAATGATGGAGAAGTTCGTATACTTCAGGTTATCTCATTTCTGGCAGAGTCGTAAAAACTCTCCGAAGCGACGTTCAGTGTAGCTAATCTCACTGTTCTTCTATATTTCACTACTGTATATATAAATAAACCAATAGGACCACATGTTGTCACCAGTTATAGAAAAACGATATATGGCTCTTGTCACGGAATTGTGTGTACGAAAATGTCTATTCATTATATTTGAACGAAAATGTAGATTTGTTTCGTTGCCACGTTGATAGATCCATATATCAACCGCTTCTGTTGATAAGTTCCATACATTGATCATATCCGTTGACATACGAGATCATTTGTGATTATTTGTTGAAATTCCATGCTTTGATCGTGCCCATTTAGAAACGATATCATTGTGTTGTATCCGTTGTTGAACTTTGAGTGCATGAGTAAGGTGTCAGATTAATTCATCCTTCATTTGCAATAGAAATAAACATCTCATGTACTTGTTTTCACTAGATCCAATCCCACCCTATTTCATCCTGTTACGGCTCTGCAACTTTGCACAAGAGGTGCAATCAATAAGAACTAAACTGAAACAGGCGGTGAAACAAAAAGAGAAATATCAACAATATAATCTGATGACTGATTTATACAGCAAATCATGTCATGTTCGCGAGCAATGTATTATTTCGACTTTATCGCTAAAGTCAAGAATAATTTGTACACGTTAATGGGCAAAAATTTACACTGTGTCATGATAATAAGCAAATCCCCAATATTTTATATTGCAAATATGGTGTATTTGTTGAATTTGCGAAAATAAAATACTGTTATAGGTTATGATTTACGGTATTTGTAGAGGAAATTTTCTTCCGACATGGCGCTATAGTGAGCTCTTGGAAACAAAAATGAAATATATTCCGCACATATTTAGCGGAGTCTTTCTACACGCCGTAAGAATATCTCTTATTTACTTAAAAAATAAAATATCTAAATCAATTATATTTGTAAGAAAACGTGTATTTGTGACTCAAATCTTCAACGAATTGAGTATATTATGCTGGTTGGTTAGTTAGTTCTTTTTTACGGCACTTTTTGCGCTTTGTTTGGCTATAC